>RJWJ010026519.1:0-22938 GCA_004363605.1 Indri indri | reverse complement strand
CTCCTCCCCCTTCCTCCTCCCCCTCCCCCCTGCCCAACATCCAATAGATGTTATTCTTATATGTACACTTATGTGTTGATCAGTTAATACCAATCTGATGATGAGTACATGTGGTGCTTGTTTTTCCATTCTTGGGATACTTCGCTTAGTAGAAGACGGCATTAATTCTAACATGGACTTCCCCCTCCTTTTAGGGTCTGTTCTACTGCTTCTTTCTGCTGGTTTTGCAATCACCACCCCCATTCTGTGCCTCAGTGTTCTCATTTGTAAAATGATGAATACATAGAGTACTTGGGACATAATAAGAAAAATATATAGTTGGTCTCTTTCCCCACTTTCTGACCCAGAACTCCTAAAACCCTTATATTAACAATTTCTTGAGTGATAGGAGTGTATTTTGTTATAATATTTGGTCTTAGTCCCCAGTTCCTGACACAAGAGCTTCTAAGAACCTTAACTTCTCTGAGTGATGAGTGTCTTTTTGTATGCTAATGAGATGACTGGTGGCTAGGGGCCTATTGATAGCTTCAGGATGAGTGTTGATGAACAAACCCAGCAGAACAAATCCTGTGATTAAAAGGTTGGCACTTTCAGCTCCACCCTCAACCTCTGGGGAGGAGAGGACTGGAGATTGAGGTAATCACCAATTAAATCATTATTTAATCAATTATACCCACGTAATCGAACCTTCATAAAAATTCTAAACAATCCACCTGCTGGGAGGGTGGTGTATACCCCAACTACATGGGGTATAGAAGCTCCTGCCCTGTGGACTCTTCCAAACCTTGCCCTGTGTACCTCTTAATCTGGCTGGTCATTTGTGTTTTATATAATATACTCTATAATAAATCAGTAAGCATAAGTAAAGTGTTTCCCGGAGTTCTGTGTGCCAATATAGCACATTATCAAATCTAAGGAGGAGGGCAAGGGAACCCCCAATTTTCAGCTAATTCAGACAGTAACATGAGTAACCTGAGGGCCCACTGCTTGTGGTTGGTCCTGAGTGGGGAGCAGCCTTGTGAGACTGAGCTCTTAACCTGTGGGGTCTCTGCTAATTCTGGGTAGTTAGCCTCAAAACTGGATTCAATTGTAAGACACACAGTTGGTGCTCACAGAGAATTAGAGAATTGCTTAGTGTGGAAAACCCACACATTTGGTGTCAGTAATGTGTGAGTGAAAAAACAGTTTTTTTTTTTTAGTACTATATAAAATTACTTTGAAGTTTGAAAAAGATAAAATATTTAAAGTACTATAAGGAGCATATTCTTGGCCCTCAGTAAAGACTGACTTCCTTTACCTTTTCAACAAATGCTTATGGAAAAAATGAATGTTGAAGATAGGCCATTTGTAATAAATCCTAAATTTGGAATGAGGCATACCTCAAATTGTATTTATAACTCATAATGCAATTCCATGAAAATAATATTACACATGAAATTGATTAGATTTTTAGGCCTGTCTATGAAGTTTAGTTTAACCCATTATATTTTTCCATGGTTCTCAGACTAGGGTTTATATACTGCCAAGTATATATAATAGCATATAGCAGAAAGGATATACTAGGATCCCAGAATAAATATGGTTTATATTTTGGGGAGTAATTATTTTTATGTATATAAATGATCTGAGACAGTTTCAAATTTAAGTAATTATAGCAAGGAGTAGAGTGAAAAATTGCTCATATACTTTTAAGATAAGTCACAAATCTTTGAAAAAAAATTTCACAGAGGGTATATAGGGTTTGGGAAAATGGTAGGATTACACAATTCCTGCCCTTTGATGGATATACTTGGGTAGAAAAATCTACTAATCTCTCATCCAGCTTCAGGATGGTACATACACACAGTATTTCAGAACCAGCCCTCCAAGTTTTGTATTATTGCTGTAAGAAGATATTGCATTGGACATTAGTTATGGAGAGATGGGTCCGCATCAACCCCATCCCACCTTAGCACCTTTTCACTGGCTGTAATCCACCTTGACTTGTCTGTCTCAGAGAGTGAGGAAGAAAACCAAATTGAGAGTTCCAAGAGGGAAGAAATGGGAATTCACGGTTCTTGAGTGAGGATCCCAGGTAGTAGGAAAAGGGACTGAGGTATATGTAGTTCCTGCAAGATTCAGGAGAGAAAGGGGGGTCAAGTCTTCTGAAAGTATACTCCAAAAGTGAAGTCTTGGAGGGTGGCGAGATTGCTTAGCAGGTCCTTGACAAATGGCAGTGATGGCTAAGGCCTTTAGCTTTAGGAAGCCATCCAGTGATGAAGAATCTGCATCTTCAAGGACAGCCTGTCAACCCTCTGCCCTCACTGGCCATGATGCAATAGGGCAGAGACAGAGGCAAGGCAAAGCCACCCCAGGGAATATGGAATATAACTGGACTGCTCAGTAGTAGAAGGTTCTGGCCTCAATGGAGGAAAGAAGTTCCTAGTCAAAGTGGCCATTCAGCTCCTGTGTCAGCCATTCCAAAGCTGGGGCCTCCCTGTGTACATAATAGGAGATTACCTGTGACAGGGCAGTGGTGTGTGATATGCACAAATGAACAGCAGAGAGCAAAGGGCATGAGCTGGAGGCCAGGGAGGTGCACCTGTTTCTCAGATGGATGTCGTCTGGCCTGCCCAGTGTTCTAGAAATAGGAAGGGACACCACATACATAGCAAGATTTCTGGGTTTTATTAAAAAAAAATATCACAAGTTTAGGTACAACATATCCACATTCCAGCAAGGCAATGTTCAGCCAGAGTCTAAACTCTCTAGTTCTGCACACTTCCCTTGACTTCCTATTGCATCAGACTCATCTTTCTTCCCTTATTTATGTGGATGGCCCGGCTCCTAGAAACATGTGAGTTTGTGATCTTTGACAATACTCCAGGCGGCTTCACTGCATTAATAGAATATACTTAGGGAGTCCTCCTACTTGGCACTTTTTCGTCGCCTGTCCTACCTTAACCATCACTAAACTAAATATGTTTTACATAAAAATACTTAGAATAATATCTGACATATAGCAGATACTTAATACATATTGTCATTCCTAGAAAATAAAAACAATTCTTAAAAAACCTCCATTTATTCAGATTTTCCACTGATTCAATTTGGCCGGTTCTCACCACCCAATAATACCAATATTTATTTTTCTCAAAATAAATCAAATCTGTACTTATCAATGAGTCAACATGAGCCTGGTTGTGCATACTGAATTGTGCAAAGTACAGTGTCCACCTGGTGTTACTTATTTACTTGTTTATTAATGACCTGTTAATGGAAGAAGGAGCCAGACAGCCAACTGGGTAGCTCTCCTCTGGGATAAGATTTATTAATAAATACAAAGTTAACCATTTTTAAATGAAGCAAGACATCTCTAGGATGGATTTTCAAAAGGAGAAATTGTTTTGTAATGTATTCACGAGAAGAAATGAAAACAAACTAGGTCAATAGGAAACAGTCAGGATTGCTTGGAGCAAGCATGGCCGTCCAAACTGTGATTGTCCTGGGAGAATTGATTATGGAGCTGGAGAACTCAGCCAGGTGATCCGATCCCTTTCTTCAGCTGAGGAAGGAGCTGAGCTCTTTGGTGTCAGAGCAAAGTCACCGGGCCAGTGGTGGCAGGTGACCGAGTCAGGCTAGGACCGGCTTCGGTCTCTCCACCCCTACGCCACAGCAGGCTGCACGTGGAGTCGGCGCTTGGATCTGTCAAACGTGGTGACAAATGCACAGGGCGGTTCTCCTGCCTTGGCGCTGCCCAGGCTTTCATTTGCACCCCTCTCTTCAATGTTTCTCACCACCACTGAGATAATAACTCCGGAAAAGGCCAGAGGAGAGCAGTGAGTACACAGAAGTAGTCCCTGGGAAGAAGGCAGAAGAATCTGGATGCTATTGCTGGAGGAGGAGAGGAAAATCCAGTGTAGTCGTCCTTACGGAGAGGATAAAGATGTAAGGAGGCAATTAAGGTGAGGGTTAATAAATCAAAGACTCAGAGCTTTGGAAGAGCAAAGAAGCTTAAATATTTTGTGTTCAGATTCCTCATTTGACTTGTGATGAAATAGAGGCGCAGAAAGTGTTCCTGACTTGCCCGAAGGTCATCCCAGAAATGGGGAAAGACCTCAGGACTCCCAACTCCTCACCCTCTGCTTTGGCCTTTATATGCCACTGAAAGTTACAGGCCAAGGAAAAAGGACAAACTGAGGCCTGAGAATATTGAGAAAAACCTGGCTTTTCCAGAAACATTTTAAGCCAAAAGCTACCAATCATCTGGAACAAGATTTCTCTGGCTAGCAGGACTTTAAACAAAGATCCCCAATCTAAGCTTCAATGTCTCTCTCTAATAAGTTTTGCTGAAAACCTGCAAAAAAAAAAAAAAAAAAAAAAATTAGGGAGCCATTTTCTACTGTGAGAAGATCGGGTTTATTCTGATGGGATCATATTTTTCCTTTTTCTTTTTTGGCTAGTAAGAATTCGAGCTTTCCATATGCTTGGTTGCACTCAGCAGTGGCAAGGAAACGATAACATTTGATTTGACTTTTGTCCCTGTTCCCTGTAATTTTAGATGACGGGCCCGAGTTACCTTCATTTCCATAGTGCCTTCCGCTGTTCCACAAGACACTCTTGCTACCTGTCAGCTCTCTGGTTTGCACCTGGGAGTTTCTGATAAAAAGGCCAAGGACAATGGCAAGGCCTTCCGCATCAGGTAATTAGAACATCCTTTCAGCACCCTGTGTGAGGGGCCCTGGTATAGAGTTACAGGCCAGATATGCATTAGGATGCTGCAAAGCTGTCTCCTTCTCTCTCCTTTCATTTCCCTCCCTGTCCACCTCATAACAATCTTCCTCAACAGCAACACAATCTGAATGTTTTCAGCATGCTATTAAGTTCCAAATAGAAGAAAATGACTCTTTCATTTTCTTTCAGGAACCATGGCCAGTATTCAGCCAGGGCTCCAGGTCAGACTTAGCATCTCCATGGAGGGGGAGGGTGAAGAACTTGTCATTTTAGCTGGCCCAAACCCCCAGAGGGTGGAGGGGTGCACATGTATTTTTCAGAGCTCAGCTTTCCAGCAGCCTGCTTACCTCATTACCAAGCCAAAGCCTTTCAGGTGACGGGTACACCAAGTTCTTCCCCAAGTTCACCTCCAGATTGCTCTAACAGTTCAACAATTTGCTTGCTTTCTGTCATTCTTTTCAGATTTGTATTTTCTGATTGATTTTTGTTGTTGTTGTTGTTGTTCTTTTTTTCAGGCTTGAATGTGATTATGCAAAGAGTGTAGGCAGTTTAGATTAATAAAATCCTGGTATCTTCCAGATTAAAATGAATCCATCACAGAACTGATTTTTGGTGGCAAATGATGGCTCTATCAAATCTAGGCAAACCTTTAAAATTCTTAGGGGGTTACAACAGAAAAACCTGTTGGTTATGTAAAATGATTTAACTAAAAATAATGGATTAGGAGAAAGTGATTTAGTTGTCATCAGCTACCCTCTACCACTCTGGTTTCATTTGATTGTTGACTAGCACATTTCTTTATTTCTTGGGATGTGCCATGGCATCAGTAAGTACTATTATTGGTACCATTACAGATTCATTCTGTCAGCTGGAGCATTTTTACTTTATTCTTAAATTTAATAAAACAATACATTTTTTGAGTTGGAAGGAATCATAATTTTCCTCCCATTGTATGCTGAAAGCTGATGACCCAAATTTTGCTTTTATACTTAAGAGTCAGGGAATGGCCCCCGTCTGAGGAGCTCTAAATACCAGCGACATGACCTCTTCTATTTTATTCTTATTATTCCAAAGTTTTTTTGGAAATGCAATAATGTTAGTTACAGAGAGGATTATACATTGTTTGTTCTGAAACTTGAATATCTTGAAAACAATACACATTTTAGTAGGGAAGATATAATGGTAATCCCTTATTTTATTTATTCTAATATATATGATCTCCATATTTTCACATTTCTTACAACGGAATCTTACAATTGGTATGTGCATTTAATGTAGACATTATTTTTTCCCAGAAAAGTTATTTAATCTGTGATGTGTTTTATATTCGATGGCATCTGGCAAATGAAGACATGTGATGATTATAATATTAATACCTTATATGGTATAGATTGTAAAGCACTTCTAGTTCTGCTCATTTGTATGTAATGTGTACATTTTGTATGTATTGGTACCCCAATGTTACAGAAATGTGCATGTTGTATGCCCTGCCTTTCATCCCACACTCAGAGAGAATTCCCTGCATAATATGAGAGATCATGTCGAGGAAAACTCAGGACAGATTTCAGAAAAGGATAGACATGGAAGGAGAAATTAAGACTATTAAGCAGTGCATCTGTGTGTGAGACATGTTCTACTTTACAACTCCTGGAGCAAGTCACTTAACTTCTTTGAACTTGAGCTCTCATCTGTAAGATCAAGGCAATAGTAAAGCAACTCTCTAAAGACACAAGGGATTTCTTGTAACTTCTTTAAGCTGGTGCTGGATGGCAAAGAGTTAGGCATTACCCAAACCTTTTGACAGTTTACATTTCTTTTTTATAACCAAATTTAAAAATATGGATAAATTTTTAGTGTTCGGCCCAATACTGATGATTGGTGTTTTTTCTTAGTTGTCTACTAATACTGTTTCTAAAGTCATGCCTCAAAGCATGCTACACTCTGATCTCTAATGCCTGATGTAATGAAAAAGGGATTATTTGAAAAGCTGGAAGGATAATGTTTCTTTCAGGACTCTCTCAGTATTCGTAAGAATAAAGATGGGTAAAGGCAAGTCCAAAAGCAATTTGAACTGACTTAAAGAGATAATGTAGTGCAGACCCAATATTTCTCACAGAAATCACACTGTAGGAGTATTTCATTGGACAACACTAGACTTGTCAGTATTTGGTATTGTGATTCTGGGGACATCAAGAAAGGAGAGATGGAGTCTTTTGTGTGATATCAATTGTTTTCAATTCCGTGTTCTCATATTTACCTAAGTCATGATATCTGCTTTAATTTATCTCAGTCAAGCAGAGATTATTGACATGCATGTCATGAAAGGATCATAGCTTAATATCTGTCAAGACTGCCATTCCTTAAAGAAAATGGGGTGTGTTGTGTATCTATATAGCTAACTTATTGTTCTAGCTACCTATCACATTTCCCATTCCATGATACTGTTGAAATCTGTCTTTCTCTTGAATAATCATAGTGTCTCATTCAAATAAAAAACGACTATAGCCTACATGGTGTAGACACGCTCCTAGTTAAATATTTAGCATTCAGCTCAAGATTTAGAGAAGAGTACAAAGACCATCTAGTGTGTGGGGCATTCATAAACTATGCTTCTGAGGAATGCTTCATCTGGATTTTTGAGATTCTCCTGGTCCATAATAGAGTTCCTAAATTTCATCCAATATGGGGACTCAGAAGAAGTGGCGTGCATGAAACCCGCCAGGCCACCATCAACAAAATTTTCCTAGGGCTGGCAGTTAGTTATCTTGTTGGTAAACCCACTTCATCCCATGCATAGAAGTTTCCAGAGAAGGTGGCCAAGTTTACTACACATTGTTGTGATCAATATTGTGCTATGACAGGAATGGCAGAGAACCTGTTAATTCTGTTGATGAGAAGCTGGCTCAGAACACAGGAATTCACATCAGGGATTTATCAAAATAAAAATCATAAGGTAAAATATTACCTTTCCACCACTCCATGTTCCCAATAAATCTTTTTGTGAGTCTATTAATGCACTAGGCTGAAAAAATACATTTTTTTTTTTCTAGGCCCAGTCATGGTTTCAGGGGATTCATTTCTTTCTTTCTCAAGAGTCCCACCAGCTGGAAGTACAGCAGCGACAATACAGAAAAATATCTTGTGCTGCGTAGATGCTATGCCCGCAAGAACTAGGCTGCGGTGCCATCCCTTCAGAAGATGTAGCCGTTTCATAGCTGCTTTAAAGAACCTCTGACTACTCTCCTCCTCCTGCCAGGCACAATAACCTCGGCATCCACAGGATACGATGGCTATTAGGGCGCAGAACATCTCGGCAAAGCACTTCAGGCCCCGCCTTTAAAAACATCTGATTTTCATTTTTTATTTGGCATTTTCACATATACACTTTTAGAAACTTGATTCATTTCTTTTTAGCTCTGGAAAAAATATTCTCGGGTTGGAACGAGAAATCAGGAATGTGGGAATTCATACATTGCGTGCATGTGTGGTTAGTGGCGTGTGCGCCATTTGTACACATCACTGACTGGGGGAAGTTAAATCATTTTTGGATGCAGTTTGTGGCAAGAGTATCCAAAGTGCCAACTTGAGGTCTTTGAAGTAACATTTTGTACAACCTGTTATTGAAGCATTTCTTGCCAGCCTAAAGTAGAGGAAGTGCCCATTGAAAGGGGAATATTTTCCTTCTCTTGCCGTTCAAGCCACACAGGGACATTACTTCAACTCATCTGAAAAAAAGAATTTATAAATTTTTCTTTATTTTCCTTTCATCGGGTGAGGACATAATGACTTATAATATGACTGTTTTCTCTTAAGTTCTCTCTTTCCCTCTCATCTCTTCTAAAGTAGGAGTTGATAAACACATGTGCAAATAAGAGATGGTAAAAGTAGGCAGATAGAGTTAAGAGAAGAGCCCACTTCAGGGGGCGAGTGGCTGGCTTAGTGGTAAAAGTTAGGAAGGTAGGTCCCAGCCTCTTGCTTCTTGCTCTGAGGTCTAAGGGTTCAAGTCCAAGTTCAAGCAGAGGCTCCGGGACCTGTAGCATACTGGCTTTCTTTCTTAACACTTTATGGAGAAAATGAAGATAATGACCATTATGACATCAGTGCCCCTTCTCACAGGGTGGTCCTGAAGCTTTTAGTTCATTGAACAGAGAAAAAAGTACTTTGGGAGCACAAACTGCACAGTTAACAACGATGGCTGATGGCAGACCCTATACTTTGTTTCCCAGGGTTAATGGATTTGCAGACAGTTTTTTTTTTAACAGTTCTTCCTATTGGGTTGATAATGTTCTGAGAAGGAAAAATCCACATGATAGAATTTTAAAGGCATATCACCTCCAACTGTGTATATCAAGGGTGTTAGATTTTCACTATTGACAAGAGCTTTTCAAACTAACAACTGGCTGAAGAAACCATTAGACTTGTCATAGAGAAAGGGTTTTATTAGCTCCCTAAATCCTAGGTTTGCACGATGGCTTTCTGTTTAACTTCTGGTCCAGTTACGGGCAACTCGACTGGGCCCCATTTTTGCAATCCAGTCAAAGGGTGCTCTCCAGGGAAAAGCACAAAGCGCAAAGAAGAGACAATCAGGTTGGGGCCCATCAATTAGGTGGTGGTTGGAAGAAAGAAAGAGACCTAAATTGGTACTTGCTTCCTTACCAGGTCAGAAAGGTGCTGGCTGGGAAACTCTACCCAGGCACCACCTGGGTAGCTGGCTGCTTCTGAGCAAAAAGGAAATGCTTTCTTAAGTATCACATGTGACAATGCTGTTGAACGACTCCCAAGGGGCACCTGCCTTTCTTTTTCTTCAACAGTCCATTATCACAATAAAATCCGAATTAAAACAAACAAACAGACAAAACACCTCACCAACTCTGTAATGCCAGTAATGCCGCCCCAACCAGCCATCTCCTGGGAGTCCCAGAGATGAGCTATCAGCTCTGAGATGGGGCGCAGCCTGGGTCCCACCTGGCCCCCTTGTTCCCTTTGCCACTTCTGTGAGTGTAAGGAGAGCTCACAGCACCAGGATGCAATTTCCGCGGAGGCACCTGCTGATGAGGTGTGGGTCCTTGTTTGCAAATCCCATTTCCACATCTCTGTCACTAGCTAATGGATCCCTCTACTCTGCGTCAGAAATGGAGGACTCTACAAAATGAAAGTTAACAATTTGCAATAGCCCCAAATAAGGGTGGCATCTCTGAGATCCAGAAGTCACTTCTTTCTCCTAAGTTGTGCCCATTTACAAATTACCACTGAGATGATAAAGTCATCTTTCTAGGTAAACTCCAATTCTCTTGCAGCTTTACATCTCCTTGGGTTTCCACTCAGGTATGTCAGTTGCCCTTTGCTCTGGAATTTCCAGTGACTAGACGTGAGCTTTGCAGTGTGCAAGCAGTACCCCAGTCTTGCAGGTGGGAGGAATGCTGGCTCTCCAGTGAGAAAAGCCAGGTAAGGATGGAGGTGAGAGAAGAAACAGAGATAGGGCCTGAAACTCACACTAGCTATTCTCTAGCAAGGTCCACTAATTGAATTTTGTCAAGGGTTGTGTAAACAGAGGTTTAAGAGACATCAGTGACAAGTGGGGGCCTTTGCGATGTTGGGAGAGTTGATTCTGCTAAACATACTAATTAAAAGTGATGGATTTCAGTGTTGGATGATGGGAAGGAAACTGTATTGACTATTTATGATATGCCGTCAACTATGCTGGACCCGTCACACTTGTTTCATTTAATCTTCCCAGCAACTCTGTTAGCAATGTCATTCCCATTTTATGGATAAGGAAATTGAGGCTCAGGGAGGTTAAGTAACCTGCCCATAATTAGGCTGATAGCAGATTAGTAGTAGTGATAGGATCTGAACTTTGAACTCAGGTTCCAAAGATTATGCTTAACCCACTAAACCAATTCTTTTAACTCTTTTGCACTGAAGCAGTTCCAAGGACAGAAGAGGGAATTTGAACCCTGGTAGTGGTGTCAGTTGAGGGTGGGGAGCTGAAGTGGGATTTACAGCTTCTGGTGTTGTAGAATGTAATTGTCCAATGCAAATGCTAATTTTTAAGGTCTCATGATTTACCTTAAAAATGAATGACAATGTTACAATTAATTCCATAATATACAGCAAGTCCTCAAATAATATCACTTCATTCAAAGTTTCATTATAACATTGATGAGAAAAGAAATTGGCTCCCAACTGGGGCCACTGTCTGTGTAGAGTTCGCACGTTGTCCCCATGTCCACATGGGTTTTCTCCTCATACTCCGATTACCTCTCATATCCCAAAGGTGTGCACATTAGGTGAATCACTGTGTGTAAATTGTTCCAATTTGAGTGAGTGTGGATGTGTGAGTGTGCCCTGTGATGGGATGGCATCCTGTCCAGGGCTGGTTTCTGCCTCGCACCCTGAGCTGATGGGATGGGCTCTGGCCAGCTGAGACCCCGAACTGGAATAAGCAAGCATCTTAGTTTGTTTCGGGTTGCTATAAAGGAATACCTGGGTAATTTGGCTCACGGTTCTGCAGGCTGTATAAGAAGCGTGGCACCAGCGTCTGTACCTGGTGAGGGCCTCGGGCTGCTTCCACTCTTGGCAGAAGTGAAGGGAAGCAGAGACTGGCATGTGCAGAGATCATATGGGGAGAGGGGAAGTAAGGGTTGGTGGTGGTGCCAGCCTCTTTTTAACAACTATGGAACTAATAGAGTGAGAACTTGTGCCCAAGGGAGGGCATTAATCTGTTCATGAGGGATCTGGCCCCATGACCCAAATGCCTCCCATTAGGCCCCACTTCCAACATTGGGCATCGAACTTCAACATGGGGTCTGGAGGGGACAAACATCCAAACCATAGCATTCTGCCCCTAGTTCCCCAAACTCAACCTTCTCACAGGCAAAGTCATTTTATCCCCATAGTCCCAAAGTCTTAACTTTTTCCAGCACCAACTTGAAAGTCCAAAGTCCAAAGTCTCATCTAAGACAAAGGTGAGTTTCTTCCAGCTATAAGCCTACAAAATAAAAAGTAATTTACTTCCAAGATATAAAGGTAGAACAGACATTTGGTAAACATTCCTATTCCAAAAGGGAGGAATGGGAGGAATAGGCCAATAGAAAGGAATGACAGGCCCCAATCAAGTCTGAAACCCAGCAGAGTAGACATCACACCTCAAAGCTCCAGAATGATCTCTTTGACCCCACGCCCTGCACCCTGGGCACATGGTACTGGGGGTGGCCTCCTGAGGCCTCAGGCAGTCCTACCCCCATGGCTTTGCTGGACGCAGCCCACGTGGCTGCCCTTATGGGTTAGGGTCAAATGCCTACAGCTTTTCCAGGCCGAGGTTGCATGCTCAGAGCCTGTGACCCAACTATTCTGGGGTCTAGAGGATGGTGGCCCTGCTCCTGCAGCTGCACTAGGCATTGTTCCAGTGGGGACTCTCTGAGGCAGTAGAGAAATAATTATCTCACTTGTTATTAATATTTCTTAAATGTATGTACAGCTCACATTTATTTCAATATTTAATATAAGTTTTGGTCTTTCTTTAGAAGTTTGGTGATGTTTTCGTGACTAGAAATATGCCATAAAACTTAGCTCTTGTTTATGTCAATTAGCCTATGGTAAAATTGGTTTCATCACATGTTGTTTTGCTTAAAAGTCACAGTGTCTAAAATCTATTGATGATGTTAAGACTTACTATATTTGTTTGCTTTAATAAAAAATACAATTTTCCTCCATCTGTTTAGGTATAAGTGATCCTCCAGAAGAGGAAATGTGTTTACACCATGACTTTGAGTGTCTCCTGGGTACAAATAGCCATTAAGAATGTACCTGCTCTGGTGATGCAGGTGTCCAGTTTAGAAATACCGAGCTATACAGTGCTGCTCCCTTACAGGAGGTAACAGAGTGTTGGAAGTATTAAATTGGCTAGTGTACAGAAAGCCCTTAGCTCAGAGACTGGCATACGGTAAATGTTCATAAATGGTGGTTATTGTTCCTATTACCAATGGGACTCCGGGACAGGAGTGGAAATGAGCCTTCCTGCAATCTCCATATACCACCCTTCTCTGGGCTCCCTCCCCTCCCAGCTCTGCCCCAGGAATAGAAGCAGATTGGAGCTCTGCCAGGCAAAAGATGATGGACCTGTGATGAGCCATTTCTTCCGTAGTACATCAAAATGTCTGGGCTCCCTACTTCCCACCTACAGTTTTGCGCACCCTTGGAGGAATAGTCATTGGCACTAAACGCATTTCTTCTGTAACTGCTCTGTAGGTGCTGGCTAATGGGCATGTGATTTTGGCTGCAGCAGGAGGTGTTCACCAAGGGTTTTCTCGTTAGCACTGTGTAGCAAGACATGTAACAGTTTGGCTTTGTGTATTGCAAATAATAAGAACAAATGATGAAGTATGGTAAGGGAGTATGGATTTTATACTGAAAAAGAGAAAAGCCAATAATAAAGTATACACTGTCTTTTTTTAATGAGACAGACATTGTAACCACATTTCTATGCTAACTGGGCATTTTTAATGCATAGAAATTTAGAGTTAGGCAGAGCCCATCTTCTAGTGTTAGCAGTGCCAAAAACCATCAATTGTTCCTGGTGCTGCCTCCATAATGGTGTCATGTCACCAGCCGTGATTATGAGCAGTCTTCCTGCCCTGAGCTGCAGCAGAACTTTCCCCATTTGCTTTTGCATCTTCTTGTCTTTGTCATCATTACTATTCTTGTTCTCAAAAAACATTAATTTTGTTTTCTGTTTGAAAGAGCATCACACTAAGCAAAATTTGTGAACAACCAGATACCTGCCCCAAACGAATTTGTAATATAAAGATCACAGCAAGAGGTGGGCAATTCTGCATAAAATATATTGTTCAAACAAGCAGTGGGACAATGACTTCTTAGAATAAACTATTCACAAGATAATCAGACTCTGGGTGGGAAAATAGTTGAGCCATAAGGTTACTACTAATTAATGTTTTATTTTTGCTGAACCAATTTGATTCCCACAACTACCATTTCTGTGGAGCAAAAGGGGCCAAAAAGGACCTTTCTGATGGAAATTCAAAAAGATTTATTACAAGAGTGACAAAAATGTTAGTGAGTGGAGCTCCTTACTTTGGATAATGGAATATTTCCTCTTGGTGGACTTGGGCTGTTCTGCCAAGAGAACGTCAGGGAGTGATTGGGAGGTTTTTACATATTATGTAAGCAAGTTTATTTTGGGAGTCCGGGGTATTGTGTGCCGCTGCCTTTAACCACATCTGCTCTATTTTCACAATGACCACTTCATTCCTGGGCTGTGTGGAACATGGCCCACATGAGAGCTGGGGGAACAGCCATTAAGAGGTGGTAAGGCTCCAAAATTACTGAGTTGCTCCCTTGAAGCTTGTTGAATTCTGCCTAGAAATAAATATATTCATTTGGAAATTTAAAAACACTACCAGTTAAACCAATCTATTGCATTTGGATTCTCATTCACAAAAGCATCTGAAGGCACCTTAAAGTACTCAGCTTTTGCTGAGTCTCTATCTTTTTTTACTTTATTCGGTTAAAATAAGTATTGACCAGAATTTCTTAATGAACTCGTAATGCAAATTCTATATGCCTCAGACTTAAACTCTAAATAATTATGGTTTTGTGTTTGGAAAGTTCATGTCTCTCCTAAGATTATTCTCAGCTCTATTTGTGCCTACGTCTTCCTCCTTTATGTTGCTTTGCAGTCTACATTTTTCTGAATATATTCCTTTCATCTTCACGAAGCTGGTTCTTGATCTGCTCTCTAACTTTTCTCTTTAAATTGGTTTGATGATTGTTAAAGTATAATTTTTAAAAAAGACAAAAATAACAATTCTCAGGCAAATATAAAACAAGCACATGACAATGACATTATTTAATTCATTAATTAATGGAGGGGCTGGTAAAATGTTAAAACTAGTCCAAAGGGCACTTGAAATGTTATATATATAGTCAACTCAACAAAGAAATGTTAGGATAAAATTTCTGGATTAGAGGCAATCCTGGTCATAAAACTGATTCACACTGGTAATCTATTCACTCTGGATCGAAATTATTTGTGTCTCTTCTGGATAAAAATCTCCATGTTAACCTCTAACACTATTGAGTTGTAAATTGTTGTAAGAAGTACTGAACTAACACTGTACTGAAAGTATACCCAGTAATCTCCTTTTAAAATATTGAATAATTTTTTAGACACAGTCTAGAATCTCTCCCATTGCAAAAGCAAAAACAAACAAAACCATAAAAGTTCTCTTGCTGGATTCCTCATCTCTATTCATTTCTTGCCTATCTCTCTCATCCTCTTTCATAGCCAAAGTACTATAAAGAGTTGTCTGGTTTCACTGGCTTCATTTTTTCACCTCCCACTTACTCTCCAATCCATTCCAATATGAATTCTAGAACCATCAATTTTTTTTTCTTCTTCTTCTCATTTTTTTGCTGTGGTCAGCAGTGACCTACTTGTTGCTAGATCCAATGAATATTTTTTATTCCTTATCTGACCTTTCAGCAGCTTTTGAATTTGACCACACACTCCTTCATACATTTGGCTTCTGGGATCTAATATTCTCCTACTTCTTGGGATGTTTATTCTCTGTCTCCTTCGCAAGCTTATTCTGTATTACCATGCCATTAAGTGTTGGGATTTCTCTATGCTGAGTGCTAGACCCTCCTCTGTGCCTCAATACTTTCTTCTCCAATATCATTCAGGCCAATAACTTCAGTTATCCGCATTTGCAGAGGAAGCACAAATTTGAATTTCCAGGCCAAGTACTCCAGCTCATATACCCATCTGCCTACTTGACATCCCCTCTTTAATTCCTAGACACATCTCAAGTTTAATAATAATAAACCTAAACTTAAGAACGCCACCCCTCAGCTCTCCTAATTAAAGCAAGTCTTCTTTCAGTGTCCATATCTCAGACAATTACCTATTAAGTTATGCAAGCAACAACCCAGGAAGCAATCTGAACACGCTCACCAAGTCCTGTCGCCTTCAGACTTACAGAGGATGTCGACCTCCATGCAGAGAAGCTCTCCAAAGTTCAATGAAATGGCCTTTAGAATTTAGAACACTTTGTTAAAAAAAAGGTGTTTGATTATTTAATATGCCAATTATGCCTGAGAAATGCTAGGCAGTTTAGATTCTACTGTTACACTGTGGAATGTAATCCCGGTTGCAAATACATATGGGAAATGCATGGGAGTCGGGGTTATAAGGAAGTACCAAGTTTGTTGATCAAAGAGAGGTAGAGATGGGCACGATAGACACTTTGTCAGCTGGGTTGACGAGTTAGTGCTACTTCTCATTCAAGTATGGAGAGAAGAAATCAGGAGCATGCTCTAAAAAGAGCTGAAGCAAACTTGAAGGAAGGTTACTTTCTTAGACTGGACATGCGATGTGGGGCCTTTGTTTTCACTGCTGTCTCTCTAGGCCTGGCACAGTGATTGGCATGTTGTAGGAGCTTGAAAAGTGCCTACTGAATGGATGAGTGAGTGCATAGAACAAACCCACCTGGAGATGGGGAGTGAGGAAGTATTTCCTGAAGGAGGTGGTGCCTGACCCAAATTGTGAAGGAATAGTAGGAATTTGCCTGGAAAATGAAACAAGGGAAACTCCAGGTAGAGGATACAGTATAAATAAGAGCATAAAACATGGCCCGATGTCTGTGGAAAACTGAGAAATTGAGTGTTGCTAGAGCAAAAGTGGCAAGAGTGATGGATAAGGCTGAAAAATAAACAGCAGGAGGATGATTGCTTAATCTTCACCATCTTCATCCAACAACAAACACTTTCTTTGAATTCCAAAAATACTTCGCACATAACACATATGACACCATATGCTTACTACGTTCTTTAATACCTCTGTGGGATTCAAGGGCAGGAGCTAACTCTTGCTCGCCTTTGTGTCCCAGCTACTGATTTTATCATTGCTATAAATGGTAGGCAGCTGAGAAGGAAGATGATTAATTAACAGTCTTGCTGACAATTCTTAAAGATAGGTGACACAAGCATAAAAATGTAATAGAGTCAAAGTTCATGCTGACAAAAACTGCAGTGGTTGTGGAGAAGAAGGATCTGTAACATCTTTCTCTCCCCAGGCCAGGGTGGGACATAGTTTGGGTACTCTCTCTTCCCATAAAACAAAGTAACAAAACTAAAGTTGATAAAAACATCAAATTTAGGACAGATTTAAGTTGAGCTCCAGTAGATTCTTACATAATCGCAGCGTGTGTAGTGATAAATTAAAAGATACTAATGTTGTATCTTTTCAAAACACCTTATACTATGCAGAATGATAGTAGGGATAAAGCCTGAAAAAGTATTATTTTTATTTTCAAGAAAAGGAAAAACAAATGCACATAACTTATGGATGAGTCCCTGGGAAGAAAAACAAAATGAAGCATCATCTGTAATATGCACCTTGAAATTAAGGTGGCAAATACTTCAGACTTTTAAAAGATGTTTTTTCCCCTCCTCTGATTATACAAATACAGTAATGTGTGTTCAGTGTAAAGTATTAGGATGAAAGAAAAATTATGGAAAATCCCACTAACCAGCGGTAAACAGTTACCTTTTTGTATATGTCCTTCCAGATAGTTTTAAATATGCACACATACATGCACAAGAATACATATGCACACACGTGTTTCATAATGGAGGCTATATTACACATGCTATTTGATAACCTGATTTTCTACCTTGATACCTCAGAGATATTTATAAATATTTATTTTTAAAATTTGTATAAGATATAATCCATCTATGAATACTCCATAATTTGTCAATCCGTCAATCAACAAATTTGGATTGAGTCTTACTTTGTGCCAACAACTATTCTAGATACTGAAGATACGCCCGTGGACAAAATAAAGTCCCTATCATCAATCTATTTACATTTAACTGGACGATGAGGAACAGAAAATGAACACATAAACAAATAAGATAAATTTAGGTATTGTTGAGTGCTATAGAGAAGATAAAAGACAGTAATGTGCTAAAGAGTGACTACGGTCACTTCAATTTCTAGTAATATGGCAGACTAAATAGTCTTAAATAGCCTGTTTTTTATATTCCAACACACAGTTTAAAAAGAATAGAGTTTTCTTTTAACGCATAGCCAAACTAGCAAGAAAGTAAGGAAAACCCTAAAGAATCAAAAATAAAAAAGTAAGCAATTATTCAGACTGAGCGCTGAATCTCTCTGAGCCCACCTGCCATTGTGGAGTTGTAGCGGCCACACAGAGTGGAGGGGACAAGGATGCAGCCTGTGCACCCGTGCAAGGAGAAGCATGAGAAAGGGAAAGTCATGAAAATTCAGGGCCCCTGAAGTGCTACCCCTCCATGAAAGGGTGGGCTAGAAAACATTCCGCCCGCTGCCAAAGGGACATGATGAGAGAACTTTTCTGTCTTGGTTTTAAATCCAGGAGGAAGAAAAAAATGGCTTCTCTTGAGAATTCACCACCACAGCCCTGCCCTTTGTGGGTTTGAGGTTTAAGTTTATACCACCTGCATGAGCTGGGAAACCCTGAACCGAGAAATTAACAGTGGTCCCGGCGTAGCAGTGCCTGGGCACATGGCCAAAGCCAAGGAAAATCCTCTGTTGAGTCTGAACTGAGGCCCTTTTGGTTGCTCTGATAGCTCAAATAGATTGAAAGACACATAGGAAACAAGCCACATGAGTGAGATTTGCGATATTCAAGGGACATTAAGAGTTCTAAATGTTCACAGAAGAAATGGAAAAATACCAATAATTAAAGATCTAAGTATTCAATTTAAGAAGTTAGATAGAAAGAAAAAAGGAGGAAATGAAAGAAACTATAGAAATAAATGAAAAAATATATATAATTGAGAGGTTCAAACATACCAGAAAGTGGATTCTTTAAGGGTTAATTAAATAGAAAAACCTTGGCAAGAATGATCAACAAAAAAAGGAGAGAAGGTGCAAAGAATATTAGAAAGGGAAAAGGGGTACAAGACTGATTGATAATGTAAAGAATAAGAAGATATTAATGTCATAAAATGGATTTGTTTATGCCAATAAATTTGAAAAGTTAGAGAAAATGGAAAATTTTCTTTAAAACCAAAACTTAAAACGGATTATAGAGGAAATAGAAAGCCTAAAAAGGTCTAATACTGTTTCAGAAATTGGATTAGTATTTAAAAATATCCCCACTGAACAAACAATGAGAAAGTGCCAGGGGGTTATGCGGGGACCTACCTGGGGTAGGCTCAAAGCCTCTCTGAGCTGGTACATTTCAGTTGAAACTTGAGTGTTGAGAAGGAGCGAGCTGTGCAAAGATCAGAGAACAAAATTCCAAATGTAAGGAATCTCAGGAGTAAAATGTCTGAGGCAGTGAGACAGACAGGTAGAAATAAACGAAACAGAAATAAAAGTTAAGCAAAATTGTAAAAAATAATGAAAAAAATAAATTTCACACACTTCTAAATTTATAGGAGCTAACATTTCCTGAGTTCTAACCTGTGCCAGTCACAGAGCTCAGAGTTTGAAATACATGATTCCCAGTCCTCAAACATCCCTGCAAGGTAGAATCTACCCTCATTCTACAGAAGGGTCTACTGAGCCTTAGTGAACTTAAATGATGTGGCCCCCAGACACAGAGCTATTGAGTGGCAGATCCAGTACTTAAACCAGTCTGACACCTAAGTCTGAGAGTTGGAGCACTTGTGCTGCACCTAAGGAGAAAGTGCCCAAAATAAATGCCATCTAGAGCAAAGGATCACCACCTGTGGTCCGTGGGTCAGCAATGTCATCTAGAGCAAAGGATTGCCACCTGTGGTCCCTGGAGCAGCAGCAGCAGCAGCAGCGTTACCTGGGATAGATTAGACATGTGGTGTTGAAAATTCTCAGGCCCCATCCTGGACCTACTGAATCAGAAACTCTGGGTGCAGGACCCCATAATCTACATTTTAACAAACCCTCTGGGTGATAACCTCTGTTCTAGAGCCACTAGAAAGGTAGAATACGGTGATGGAATGACATGGGCCTAAGAGTTAGACAAACTTGGGTTTGAGTCCAGTTCTGCCACTTCCTAGCTACATGATCTCATAGCTTAAAATTTCTTAGCTTTGGGTCTCTTATCCACAAAATGGACATAACCATAGTATCTTCATTTAGCTTTTCATGAGAATTAAGGTAAATGTAAATATTAATAAATCAGTGTCTGGCACACAGTATTCACTAAACGCTCTCAATGAATGTTTGCCGTTACTCCTCTCTCACTCGTGCCTGGAATCGGCCTTCCCGCATCCTTTCTGCAGGTGCTCTGCATCCTCACTTTGCCCTGGGGAAGAGGAATCGGGAAGATGGAAATATCTGGAACCCAGAAAAGAAGCTGGGTTTAAGTCCAGGTGAAAGACAGTAGGTAACTCGGCTAGAGAAGCAGGAGTAGAAAAGCAGGAAGGGGAGGCCCCAGGAGCTACGTCTGCGGAAGCGTGGTCGGATCTCCGTGCCTGATTGGACATAGGGATAGCAATGAGTCAAAAGGTCAGTGATGATTCTGAGCTTTTAGTTTGGCTGATAAAGTGGAGTGTGGTTCCAGTGAGCAAATGGATTTAGGTGCAAGAACAGGTTTGGGATTATGATAATGTGTTCATACTGAGAGCAGTGAATTTGTAGGGGTGTGTGTGTATGTGTGTGTGAGAGAGAGACAGAGACAGAGACAGAGAGAGGAACTATTAATATACTGTCAGTGTGACAACCTGACATTCTTTGTGAAAAAACTGCTGTCTCCTTCCTGCGGGTACCCATGTGATACAGAAGGGGCTGCTTGCCAGCGTCAGGCCCTGGTGGCAATGCCACATTCCATCGATACCCAGCGATCACGGCCAGTGCTAAGTGCAGCACTAACACAAAGAAGCGTCGTTCAGGAGACAGAATGTGGGAAGGGAATGAAGCCATCCCTAATGAACAGGCTAATGGAACTTGATGAACAGTGAAAATCAATGAGGCAAAAACTGCCTGCCTTAAAAAATGAACAAGGTAAGAATGGATGAATGCCAAACCACAGTTTATTCCAAGTCTGTGCTAGTCCTCACCCAATGAAGTGAAATTCCCACCAATCTTACACCATCCCTGGCATGGTCACGGGTCACGGTATAGGTTATAGGTCATGGGCAACAATTGAGTTCATTCAATTCCGTAATATTAAGTATGTGTCTGTGCAGGACCAGGTACTGTGCAAGACGCTGAGAATGCACTTTGAGCACTGCTGTTATCATTATCATTCTCCTCCTCCTCATCACTATTATTTTATTGCTCAATATTATCCATAAAGTCCCTCTACATCTCTTTAGCTGCTAACTGCCTATCTTGCAAAACCATAATCACTGTACCTAATAAAGAAACTTTATCTGTTACTTCTGTCTGTTCAGCCAGCGCTTGCTGTGTCTGGACCACTTTCTACTACTTTCTCTAGTACTGGGAACACCCATGACATCTGAAACTCACTGTCCTGAGCACAACTCACAGGCTCTCTGTGACCGGGCTTCATGGTAGGCCTAGGAGTGCCGTAAAAGAGGCCTGGATCCATAGGAATGGAGACTTGGTGATGATTGAGAGCGCCCACCCTGACCTCCCCCGTAACGAAGCAAGGGAAAAATAAGCCCTCCACAGGCAAACCTAAAGCCCTTGGAGTGCAGGCGAATCCTTCCCTGGACAGAGAAACTAAAGGATCCTGAGTTAACAGGACCAGTCTGGCTGGCTCTACCTCTTAAACAGTGTCAAACAATGGAAGAATCAGTGCCCTAGAAGCCTTATATTCTGTTCCTGGCTCTGCTTCCTTGGAGAAGTCAGTGCATTTATCTGGGACTCGATTTTCTTACCTGTAAAAATGGCCACATTCAATGCAAGCCAGAGCATTTTCGTGTCTAAGCTTCTTTGTAACTTAGTTACTCACTACTCGCTTTAAGTGAAGAAGGCAAAAATTCGTGCTTCACATTTTCAGGAATGTATTTCCGCACTCAATGCCATATCCCTTTATCAGTGATCGAAGTTGCTTGTTTGCATCGGAAGGCTCTGGGCAAGTCACACATGGGTATTTTTTCTTTGTTTAAGAGAAGCATGTGAAAGTCCTTTGTCTTCTGATATAGAAGCCACACCCTGCTCATGTGGCCTTTGTGGTGCTCTATTGGCTACCATGGATCCCCTAACTTGCGACCACCTACTTAGATCTTTAGCAACCTGAACCATTGTGTCTTTTGGCATTTGTGCCTCAAGCCTGCCTCTTCTCTTGACAATTGGTGTCTGTAAATACCCTGATCTTTGTGAGTCTGCCTGGATTTCTGACTTATTGCTTTGACTAAACCATGGTCCCTGGCTCATGGAGGCTTCTCACAGCCATCCCGGATCCTGGGAGACTGCATCCATTCTCAACACACTTGCTTAGCTCAGGCCTAACACCTGGGCCTGTGTCTACGACTCACGATCTCCCACTGTCAAGATGACAATGTGCAGATAGGATTGTACAAAATGATCCTTGGCTGGCCTAAAAGAGGCTGTGCACTCAGTTGGAGGCTGAGAAGAAGAGAAGTCAGTGATAATTACTAAAGCTGGATTCATTTCTTGCTATTTGCTGTGTTCTAAAAACCCTGCTAAGATAAAGGAATGGAAAAGGTTCAAACTTGCTCTGCCTTTCCGATTAAGGACTCGCTTTAAGGATCTTGCTCTAGTTTAGACCTATGCTTAAGGTCTAGCAGCTGCCACCTTTATTATATGGGGCGACTTAAGCTAAACAAAATGAATCAGAACTGTGCGTCGTAAGCAAGGAATATTATTTCTGTTATTTTTGGCTGCCAACAAAATGCCAGCAAAATTACAAAGTAATAGCTACCACTGTGAAAGAGAATAAGAAATAAACTTTTTATGCCTAAGGAAAAGCTTTCCATTCTCGTTACTGTTACAGGGCAGTACGGGAGCCTTCTGTGGGTCTTGGCACCAGATGTCACATAAACAATCATTTGCACACACTAGGAATCCAAATGTGCTCTGTTCCTGGGGTCTGCATCTATTACCTTGACAGGAACAGAGAAAGAGTTTTAATCAGATTTATTTTATATACTGCAATTGCCTCTTTTGTCAGCAGGAAAGAAATCCAGTCAAATGGATATTCTTTTAAAAAGCAGCATAAGCATTTTTAAAATTAAATCACACCCTATAAGACTAAGCCTTTCTTTCCTTTCTCCCACTTTCCCCAGAATTTACCACACGAA
>RJWJ010026518.1:0-22971 GCA_004363605.1 Indri indri | reverse complement strand
ATAAGATCCTAATATTCACAAGTAGAAAAAAAATTCAAGCATTTATTTTTGACATAACCTTAAAAGACATTAGTTTTTAAAACTTCTAGAACAGGAATAGAATTGTAAGATTTTCATTGCTGAAAGTGTTATAAATAAACCTAAAACTTACCAAGTTTCTGTTACAATATTAGTTAAATTTATATTTTAAAATAAGCATGTGTGAAAAAAGTATGACTAATGAAAACAAAAGACATTCGTGGTAAAGATATTTGTCACGGAGAGTCCACGTATTTCTTATGACATATATATAGTCACTTACAGGGAAACGATAAAGAGGGGATTTAGGTATTCATAGTTCTTCTTTTAAACTTCCCTGGAAAAGAGTAATTTTCAGTATAGAGTACCAAATGACTGTTTTCCTACATATACTACTTTAATGTATGATAGAAAAAATATTTTCAAATTTCATCAATTACGATGGAATATGACTTTTTTAAAAGTGAGAAATACTTATTAAATTCTTATTTAAATGTATTAAGTATAATTTAGTATATTAAACATTTGGATTATATTCCATTTAGTTTATGATCAAAATACTGTACAAAGCAAGTTACATCATATAATAATCAGAACAGAATGTCCTTGCCTTGACATAAAATAAAAATGGAAAGAACCTATTTTAAGTATAATCAAAATACCAAATTGCAAGTTTTAAAAGGGCCATATTTTTATGTTTATGTCAACTAGAGCAAATAACTTGTGTTAGTAGATGATTGATAAAGATTGATCAAAATGAAACAGCAAAAAAACTTAGTAAGTAAAAGCATTAGAAATAAGTTACATATTGTTTTTTATCTGTAAAAAAAAGCATTAGAACTATCGGATACACTCTTTTCTTAATTTATTATTTTTCCCTCAAATATCAATTATAAATTATTTATAATAATATATTAATGATTTGTTGGTATGAGTATAGGTAGGCAAAACAAAATGAATTGAGTTGGGTTTAAACTAAATAGAGAGAATTTTTTTTTTCTTTTCTGGGGATTACAAATAGATTCTGACACTAAAGGGAAAATTTCAGATTCTATAGACATAATCTTCAATAGAATCCTACTTCCATCTTGAAAGATTCATAGTCAATGTTCACCAAAAACGAAAATTTTCTGAAACTTGACCAACATAGGCTAGTATGAAAAGGGTGAATACTTTCAATTCCTATGTCAGAATAAAATGAAATACTGAAAAATGTATTGGTAAGCTATGACCATCTTAACTTTTTTTTTTTTTTTGAGTCAGAGTCTTGCTCTGTTGCCTGGGCTAGAGTGCTGTGGTGTCAGCCTAGTTCACGGCAACCTGTAACTCCTGGGCTCAAGCAATCCTCCTGCCTCAGCCTCCCAAGTAGCTGGGACTACAGTCATGCGCCACCATGCCCGGCTAATTTTTTCTGTATATTTTTGGTTGTCCAGCTAATTTCTTTCTATTTTTAGTAGAGATGGGATCTCATTCTTGCTCAGGCTGGTTGAACTCCTGACCTTGAGTGATCCTCCCACCTTGGCCTCCCAGAGTGCTAGGTTTACATGCCCAGCCCATCTTAACTTTATATTTCCCCAATACCAAATTTCTTTAACTTTGCTATACTCAAACCATGAAAAAGGCAAAATATGTTACACATCAAGATGTTCCTTTGTGGAAGGTCTACATTAAAAAGTGACTTACCAACATATATGCTTACAAAGTTCCCCTCCTTTCAGAAATGTGGAACAGTTACAAACATGAGGATTTCCTAGAAAAACCTTTAAAAGAAAAATGCATACTTTAAAAAAAGTCAGCTAATTTTTAGAGTTAAACTAAGTCCACATATAACTGGATTAAAAGAGATTTGAAGAGGTAATTTAGGTGATTACAAAAAGTTAAATAAAGTCTATTAGGAAATCTTAACTCTTGATACCAGTCTCTAGGCTGATTTTTCACTTCCTTATTCTTTGCCTTGGTTAACAACTTGCACTGTCAATTAAGATGGTTTTTAAGTGACCTGTATTCAGGCAGGTGAAAACATCTACTTTGAAAATCTAAAACAAACAAAATACCAAAACTATTAATTTCTTACTGTAAGGAAATTCTACCCTGGTATGGAACTAAACGCCTTTTGTAAGGTAGCTCATTTTGGATTTTTGTTTTTTTCTGTATTTGAATTGGTGAATTTACCTTGTTAAATTTAATTTTATGTAAGAGAACAAATTTTATTCACCAAGACTATATTAGCTAAAACAATTTACTAAATACAGTAACTGTTGTAAGCAACAAAGTAAAAAAAGGGTGTTTTAAATAAGCACAGACTAGTAAATTGTATTCAGTTCTTAAAATGCATGGCACTAAATTAAAATTTTCTTTTTTTTTTCATTTCATATATATTTTATTTATATTATGTCAACATTTGAATTAATGAGTTTAAAGCTCTAAAAAAAAAACCCCACTGTTTTATTAATATTTACCACTAGAGGGCTAAATTAAAATTTTCTAAATCAATTCCTGGGAGGTAAGTTCGGTGGCTGAGTTTTGAGTGGTGAGGATGGGATATGCAAATAGGAAATATCTGTTGTCTTTCAGCAACATTAAAAGGAATTTTTATTCATTAAGAACTTTCCAAGATAGTGCCATTTAAACCATCCTATTAAAGGGTCTCATAATAGCTTCTGCGTGAATAAAGAGTAAAGGGAAACCAATTTTATTTAGTCAGCAAATATTTACAGCGTATAAGTAGACTGTATTAATAGTATTTTAATTTCGTTGGATTTACAGGGCTAGTGACCGCTAACAACAGATACAAGAACGCAGGTAATGCAAACCAATTATTTATATCTAGCCTCTAACATTTTCAAGCCTAAAGATCAACAGCCATCCTCTTAAAAGAGTTGGATGTAATTTGAGGTCCTAAGCTCCAAAAAGAAACTTTTCTAATAAATACTATTTCCTTCTGCAATTTGCACGTCTTTAGCGTCTGTAACACTCACGGGGAAACGCCTTTGGGGTGGGGCAGCAAGTATCTGCAGGGACTGTCAGGGTGGCTAAACATACTGGGTGGGCTTGGGGGGACCCGACGGCTAAGCTGGGCCAGGGGCGGAGGCGAATTGGGGGCAGTAGTTACTCGGCAATCCCTGTTTTCCGGCTCCTCCTCCCTCAGCAGGAAGCCGGTAGGGCCCATCTCTCGCAGGAGGTAGATGCGGCTGCTCAGCGCCTGGTCTTGTTGCCAGCTGAGGCTCTCGCTCAAGTGTCTTCGCCTTTCAGAGGGCTTATGGCTTCGGCGAAGCATCCTAGCTGGGTGCGGGCAGAGGCGGCGGGTCAGCTAGCCTCTCCCAGGCGCCTGCCAGTCTCCATGACAACGGCGTGCGGGCTGGTTGCTTTGGTGACGGTGTTTGGGCCCCGCGGTGTCCCGGCGTGCCTTGCGCCAAGCGAGAGCGGCCACAAAGGCGCAGGAGGGTGTGGACTCCGCAGCTCGCTCCAGCCTCTACGGCCTTCTGAAGTGACGCTCCCGACGGGGGAGTGTTTCTGGTAGTCAGCCGGTGGTTTTGAAAGCTGGCAGCCGGAGGCCGATAGCTGGCAAATCTCTTGCATTCCTTCTGATTTTTCGCAGGCAGGGATGGTGAAATCTGCGTTAGGACAGTGGCAAACCTGGTTGCATTTGGGCTCTGGAAGCTAGTTATCCTGTGGTGACTCATCGTCTTTATCAGAAGCCCAGAATGATTGCTGACGTTCAACAATATTCCACAGATAATTGCCTATTGCTCACGATGTGCATAGACTGAGCAAGTTGCTGGGGGAAGATGTAGAAGACAGAGGTCTATCCCCTAGGAAGCTAGACGTTAAGTCAGGGGGTATGTTTCTCTCTCTCTCCTCTCTCTCGTCTTAATTGCATGCTTGAATAGGGGTGAGCATTGGGGGTGGTGGCACAGAATCCACCGCCTTTGTGTATATGGGCTCTAAATTTACAAATCTGTGTTCTAAAGGAAAAGATTTTCAAGGTATGAAATGTTCATACCTTCAATAATTCAAATTGTCCCCAAGATTTGTTACCAATTTCTAGGGGAAGAGCTGTAATAAAGTATGAGTCAACATTTTAAGCCATAATTTCTGAAAAAGAAGCCATATTACTGGAATCTCTCTCAGAAATTGAAAGCAGGAGATAGCACCACTCTGGGGCCCAGTAGCCCTGGCCTCGGTGGCCAAGGATAGAGGTTATTTGTCCTATTTTATCATGGGAGGAAGCTACTACTAGATATGTCAAAATGACAAAGGCCACAGTATGAACGAAGATGATGATGGTAATGGCAATTTTCACATGTGAGATATCTGGATAAACACCATCCAACCCTAAGTCTAAGGTTTTAACTTACTAAATTTTATTTCTACTCTCCTGTTCTGACTAATAACAACTGACACACATGCTACCATACCTCCAACTGTAGCATCAATTTAATGGTGATAGATGTTAAGCTAAACATTATGTATTAGGAAAAAACCCTTCACATTGAGAACAAAAGAAACTATAAATTGAATTAATTTATGTATTAATACTTATGATTTTAAAAACTCTAATGACAATCCATATTTCCTATGTAACAAGATGAACTGGATTTTAGAATGAAGGCACTTTATTCAACCACTATTTTTTTCTCTCTCTTTTTCTCCATGTATGTGTGTGTTTGTGTATGATATATATGGTTACTAATGCATTTTTAAAAACAAACAGCAAATAACTGTTAAAGCTGCTGTTTTACTTATAATTAGATAGTGATTCTTGCTTCATGTGTAAGTGATAAATACCATTTTTAAAATGGTTACATGCTTGAGACATACTAGTCATGTCAGTTGAATATAGGTTCATACATTCCATTTTGGGGGATAGTAAAAGTCACACTATTCATGTTTTCATAGAAGTTAAAAAGAGAAAGCACAGATTGCTAGACAGAACTTTAGTCTAGCTGTAATACATTTGTTTTGTATCTGTCAGTTAAGACTTTAAAAACATTTTTATAGCCAGGTGACTATCCCATATGTTTGCTTCATCTCTTAAGAGTGTGTGACAGGAGGAATATTTTGCAAGTCTTAAGTTGGAGAATTAAATTTTTCCCTTAAAATCAGTGTTCCCCTCCAAGGTACATTTTGTGGCATATTGCCCCAGGTAAGAGGGGATGGTTACTGCTAGAAACAAAGATATCTAAGTTTCATGGATTGATAAACTTTAGTTTCATGGATTATTTTTTAAACTTTTTAGCAATAGAATTGTCATGAAAGACAAGTATTAATAAATTACAATTGCTCCAGTTTAAGATATAAAAAGCTGAACATAGAATATTATAACATGGAATTGTATAGAAGAAATTTCTCTAGGTGGTGGGAAGAAGAGTGACAGAAGTCAGTGAAAGAAGTCAGCTGCCAATCTCAGCATGAGTGCGCATGCATTGGGGTGAGGATGGAAGTATGTGAAGCAATGGACTGAAACACTGAGATGAGTTTTGGATGACTCAGAATACCTGGGGCAGGTGTGTGTGTGTGGAATATACTTTTATAATAGTGTTAGAGAGGTGCAGAGTACTAGGAAACTTCAACTTTTTGCCACATCTAACACATGGTGGGTGAGCAATATGCAGAGATGCCAGTCGAAGACAGGTAAATGACCTGGTTCGCAAAGATTAAAAGCATGCCATGAATTACAGGAGTTTGTGTAGTCATGGCGTACAATTAGTACATACAGATGGTCTAATCACATAACCAACCTCCTCCCTAAAGTCCTCCAGCACTTTTCCACTAGCTCACCCCAGTGCTTAAAAACTGTGACCTTCTGTTTCAGTGTAATTGAGTTCAATCTCTCTCCCATATTGCAATAGTCTTTAATAAAATCTTCCTTGCCTGTTTCATTTCATCCAGCACATTTTTTCTTTGACAATAAACAACACTTATCTGAGAAGACTGTTTAGTTATTAAATCAGACTAACTTATATTTTACTAAGGCTTTTTTTTTCTTGTGATCAAGGAGAGTGAGGGCTACTAAAGGTGATTGGATCATTTATAGAGAAAATATACTTCAACTTCTTGTATATACAAGTGTAATATAAATAAATTTGGAACCCACTGTGAGTGTGATTGAGACTTGTAGTTTAAGATGCCAGACTGCATATATAATATCAATTTCTCTACCACCTGAAGAGTCTAAAAATAAAAAAATTAAAAGTGTTAAGCTCTGACAATGAAGAACACTAGAGAGGGCTGAGGTAGGCAGAATTCTGAGAATGACCCCAATAACCCTTACCCTTGTATAAGTCTTCCCCCTGTGAATATGTAGTGTTACATGACAAAAGAGATTTTGCAAATGTAACTAAGATTATTAATTAGTTGACTTCGAGTTAATTAAAAGGGAGATATCTTTGGTTGGCCTAATTTAATCTTATGAACCTTGTAAAGTCAGTTTTCTATGGCTGGTGGCAGAAGAAGCAATAATGGGAGCATGATTCTTTTTCTGGCTTTGAAGACGGAGGGGATGACAAGGAATCCCCTTGTATGACAAGGAATTCTGGGGCCTCTGGAAGAAGAGAGTGGCCTCTGGCTGACCACCAGCAAGGAAAGGGAGTCCTTAGACCCATAGCAGCAAGCTGAGCAGAGAACCCAGCTGAGCTTACCTGGACTTTGGACCTACAGACCTGTGAGCTAGTAAATGAGTATTGGTTTAAACCACTAAGTTTGTGGTAATTTCTTATGCAGCAATAGAAAATGAATATGAAGCCATTAGCAAATGAATAATTTCAACAAACTACTGAAAGAACAAATATGAATGGAAAACTGCTGACTGTTGAAAGGAGGAATAACTGAAGGTATGAACATGGAACAGTTTACCTCCTGTTATCTGCCAGCATTGGGTTGGACAATAGAATCACTTTAGCTAGTTTTAAGTATAAAGGAATTTGTTATAGGATGTAAATGTGCTAGGAGGGTGTCCAGAAGGGCCACAGAATCAAGCTTTGATCCCACTCTAAAGTGAAGCACTCAGAAAAATTGTTTACTCATACCATGAGATTTTTCCAGTGGAAATCTCTCCGAGTCATTAAGAAAGGTAGGCATGAGACATCATACCTCCATTCTTGCAACATTAGATTTTTCACTTGCATCAGGGAATGGTAAAAGACTTGGAGAAGTTCTGAGGGAAAATGGCATTGACCCTAGAATTTTACATCTAGCTAGGTTAGCAAACAAATACAGTTATCTTCAGACATGTAGGATTCAGAAAGCTTCTCCCCTGCTTGATTAATGAGTAAAGCACCAGAGGACATACACCAGAAAAACCAAAGTTGCTTACTTTTAATTTTTTGTTTGAACAGTTCTTGTTATCACCATCTGTCCTTTTAAATCATAGCTTCTTCATTCTCTATACTTAGCTGATTCATTTCTTTGTTGGTTTGAATGACTTCTTGAATAATTTTTGCCGGGAAAGAATGAGTAGTATATTTTCTGTAGTCTTGAACAAGCTAAATTGCCTTAAAATTGCTTTCACAGGTGAATGACAATTTGGCTAGTTATGAAATACTTGGATTAAAATCTCCCTCTGGCAACTTTAAAGATAATGCTACATATTCTGCCAATGACTCATGATATATAAGGTCTGATACTGGCCAAAATTTTCATTCTTTATATACTGGTAGCATGTTTCTTTCTGGAAGCTTTTAAATTCTTTGTGTTTAAGACTTTAACCAGGATGATTTTATAAGTTGCTTTTCATTACTTTTTCCTGGCACTTGGTCAAGCCAGTGTCTTAGTCTATGTTGTTATTGATTATTGCTTCTGTTCTATTGCTTCAGATTCTTTTTAAGGAACCCAAATTATCTGTATTTTGTACCTGATTTTATTTGATTGTTTTGGTTATTCCTATCTATTATTTTCTCTTTCCTTATTTTTTTCTCAATCTTTTCTTCTGCTTTCTGGAAGAGCTTTTCATATTTTCTCTCTTCACTCTAATGCATTGAAAATTATGTTATTGCATGTTCATTTCAAAACACTTTGAAAATATTGTTTGGTTGCTATTTCTGCCTATTGCTCAGTTCTTTTTTCTTTTTTTTCGTAATCTCAGCCACTTCTCCTTTTATTGAAGACATTTATTATGTCACCCTTTTTAATAGAGACCATGTTTTAGTGAATTTACTAAGCATATAAAACAGATATGCCATCTAATATTTATAATTTCTTTCTTAAAAGCATGTGTCCTCTACCTCTTGAGGGGTATGCTTTTTTGTTCTTGTTACAGAATCTCTTCTTAGTTGCCTCTTTCTTTTTATTCATCCTTAATGGTCGTGACTTCTTCTAGGCTTGGTATTCGCTCCTGAAAGGGGGCAAATGGATTCTTTTTTTGCCTCGATTTCTACTTGGGATTGTTAGAATCCTCCTGTAACATTTTAGGCCTGTGAGTTGGTTCACAGCTGAGTGAGCCAGGAATAGGAAGAAGTAAGGACTGCGGTCAGTACCACTAGGGGAACTTGTCTCTTGAGGTTTCTTCTAGTATTTTGTGAAACAATTTTTTCAATGGCTTTACCCAATTTGGTCCAAGTTCCTTTTCTGAATCTGTTGCCCACAGCATCAAAGAAAAGCCCCAATGTTAAAAGGAGAAACCCCTTACTAATGACACTAGTTTTTATTTTGTGTGGCTTTCTTTATCTATAGGTCTCCTGAAACAGCTGTTCCTGAAGTCATATTGCTGTCCCTACTGCTGCTGAAGCTCACGTAGTCAGGGTTAGAGTTGATTTTTGTAGATAAGTTCTTTGATTCCTAGCACAACGACATGGTGTATTTTCCTGGTTCCTCTGGCACAGTTCTCTTCAAATATTGTAGATCAGTGTTTCAAATTTTCTCCTATTGTTTTGCAGGTATTTCATCTTTATGTTACAAAGAAGTCAAGTACAGTCAGATGTCTTTGTTTTAGTTGCCAACTGCTTTGGCAGGGGTTCTTAGAATACTTAAGAATGAATACTTTTTAAAAAGGCACACATATGAAAGGGTGAAATTTTGATCCATGCCATTCTACAGGGCTTAATGTTTTAGGGAGGCAGACTTGGCTCATTATAAAAAGGAATTTTTGGACAACTTCAGTTTTATTATGATATTTGGAGATTCCCACCACAGGAAACATTTAAGGGCGTACTGAATGGGCATATTTCAGGGATATCATGGAAGGTTTGCTTGCCAGGATAGGAGAATGTCCTAAATATCTTCTAAGGGACATTTTAGCCTTAGGAATCTATGATTATGTAGTTTTCGTTTTAAATTAAATGATAATAAACTTCAAAGTTTGTTTTAAAGCTTATTTAAATGAGTTGCTTCTCATTGTTCACTTGCCGTAGAAGCTATGTCTAATTTAAGATTTATCACACAATTTTCAGTAGCATTCATAAGTCTTTCCTATAAATATAATATACAGAAATATTATCTTAGTTACCATACTGAAGAAAAATCAACATGAAAACATTTCAAGAGTCCTCTAAACATATGCAAGTTTCCAATATTCTACGTGTAAATGTGAGTATCTTATTCATTGAAGAATCTTTCCTGTGGACCTCATGGGCCTTAATACCACCGGAGTAAATATTTGACATTAGGGTCTATGTAAATAAAAAAATTAAATCAATATTAAATAAAATTGTGTCTTATTTTGTCTTGTTTAGTCATCAGCTTGGGAAATGCATCCAGTTTATCTCTTCTGTTTGCCATTCAGATGGTGATTTTTCTGTTGTAATTTTGGCACTATTCTCAACTGTGCAGCAGAAACTAAATTTAGCTGATATGTAATTTGAATATATTATTGAACATTGCCTTTGTAACAAATGGCCACACCTGCAATTCTCAGAGTAAAACTATAAAAACATGATTATAAATAGAAAATATGACATTCTCTAAGCAAAAGGACTGAAAATGTGTGTGTATCTGTGCATGTGTATGTGTATGTGTGTGTATTTTCAGAGTCAGCAAGAATATACGGTATTTTGACCTAAGCCTTGGGGGAACTATTAAAGTAAGATGATGCCCTGGAGTGAATATATATGTGAATGTTATCCCATCTTTTGGTTTCTAAAAGTTGTTTCCTGAACTTCACTAATATGGTTTTACACAGGTTTGGGCAATGCTGGCACAAGTAAGACAAAGGGGAAAAAAAAAAAAAAGAAAGAGGGCTCTACTGCATCTACGCCTACATCTCAGTGACTCTTTCTTGCTAAAAATCTCTGGTGAATGGAAGGTACCATGCATCATTGTACCTCTATTTATAGCTATTTGGACCAGGAGTGGACACTGTATTTAACGGGGGCTCATAGGCCAGTTTAACTTCAGTAGCTTGGCTCATGAGGATGATTTTAGGATTCCTTTGTTGGAAACTGAACTAAGATTTGAAGAGAAGGTTTTTTTGGAGGGCTGGGGGTCATTGGAGAAGGATAGTAATAAGCAGATCTGTGAAGTGCTTCATGGTGGCACTAATGTCAGAACACTAGAGCAAAGCTTTGTGAATTCCTGCTGCCAAAGTCCCGAGAGGTATTAATTTTTTTTTTTTTTTTTTGAGACAAGAGTCTCACTCTGTTGCCCAGGCTAGAGTCCTGTGGTGTCTGCCTAGCTCACAGCAACCTCAGACTCCTGGGCTCAAGTAATCCTACTGCCTCAGCCTCCCGAGTAGTTGGGACTACAGGCATGCACCACCATGCCCGGCTAATTTTATATATATATATATATATATATATATATATATATATATATATATATGTTTTTAGTTGTCCAGCTAATTTCTCTCTATTTTTTTAGTAGAGACAGGGTCTAGCTCTTGCTCAGGCTAGTCTCAAACTCCTGAGCTCAAACGATCCACCCGCCTCAGCCTCCCAGAGTGCAAGGATTACAGGCGTGAGCCACCGCGCCCAACCCCCAGAGGTATTAATATCACGAATCTGTAAAACTCTCTAGCCTTAACCTCACTCAGGTCCATCTTTATTATAGTCCCTCCTCCCAGATTATCGTGTGATTTTCCAGTCACTTATTACAATAAACCTTCTTGCATGAACTAGCTTAAGTGAGTCTGTTGTTTTTGTGACCAAATAAGTAATAAAAACGAGGCTCTGCATTAACTAAATAATTGTGGAGCCATAGAGGAAAGAATGGATTTAAGGTAGCGGTCCCCGACCTTTTTGGCACCAAGGACCAGCTTCATGGAAACCAATCCTTCCACGGACGACAAGAGCGGGAGAGGGAGGTTGGTCCCGGGATGATCCCAGCGTACCACATTCATTGTGCAGTCAAATCTCTCTGCCAAAGACAATCTGCGCTTGCAGCTGCTCCCCAGTGCCAGCACCACTGCCCCAGTTCCACCCCAGATCATCAGGTACCAGATTCTCACAAGGAGCTCACGACCAATCCCTCGCATGCCCAGTCCACAGTAGGGTTCCAGCTCCTATGAGAATCCAAAGTCTCCGCTGATCTGACAGGAGGCGAAGCCCACAAGGTGATGCGAGCTCTGGGGAGAGGCAAACACAGCTGAAGCCCCTCTCGCCAGCCCACTACACACATACCGCCCCTTGTTCCGGCCCCCAACAGGCCTCAGACCAGCGATTTAAGGCATATACTGAAATGCCTTAGAAATCCATATAGAATATGGATGATAGGAAGAGGGAAGAGTTAAAGATGACTTCCAAACCCCTGGAACAGGTAACACACAAGAAAGAATAGGGCTGGGAAGAAAGGTGTTGAGTCCAGGTTAGACATGTTAAGATTGTGGCATCTGTGGGACTTTCAATGGAGATGTATATTAAAAAGTGGAATATATCAGTTTGGACTCATCTTAATGAAATATCCCTTTTTTTTTTTCCCAGAAAAGAAAACTTATTTGACATAAGACTTCTTTTATATTGAATTATTTAAAATTAAGGATTTTGTCAATTAATAGATTGGCAAATTGACATAGAGTGCATCAAACTAGCAAACATTATGCCATTAATTATTAAGGTTTCATTGTTTTAAAATAACCTATTATTAATTTTGGCCTTGTGTATTTTGAGCACAGAATTGTAGTTCATGAAACTTGGATATTTTTATTTGATAGTATATTTCATTTGATAGTATATTTCTTATTTGAAATCAATAAACTATAATCTTTTTTTTTATAGCATAGTCCTTTGTGCATTTCTTTGTTACCGTGAGCTAGTTGCCAAAGGAGTAAACGATTCTAAGCCACCAATAAAAATCATGTTTTTGGGGGCATAAATTTGAGGAATCTTGCATTAAAACACTTATAAGCCAATATATTTAGTGTATTTTTGCTTTTCTTCTCAGTGACTCAAGTGGCAAAAAAAGAGAAATCTATTAGCTAAATAGAGGCAAGATTGCTTTTTGGAAAATTAAATATATGCGTCTAATTAACCTACCTTCTAAAGCCCCACTGAAGCTATAGTAAAAGAATGTTATGAAAGGTATGAACCCACAAATACAAAAGGAATCAGAGTGGAGACAACAGTAACACTATTTTGGAATATGGAATGATGGATGAGCAGTAGGTGACACAGAAAACTGGGGAAAACTCTATATTGAACTTGGTGTTGCAAAAGGTGAGAACGAGTCCAGTTTACCTTGAAGAATTCCAAAGAAGCCAAGGATTTATGGGATCGGCTACCTCTGGCAGTTGGAGGGTCCAGTGGGTGATATTCTAAAACAAGGAAAATTGATTGAAAGCTCCTTAGGAATGAGTTACAGTCTCAGTTCTCCTTCCTCTGAACATTTAGGTAACTGCCTCCCCCCAGGTAAATCAGTAGAGGTTTATCTTCTGGAGGAGTTAGAACAAAAGAGCTGTACATTGAGGGAAACCAAGTATAACTGGTAGTATTAAACTGAAAAAAGTGGTATTAGGTAAACATATGCATATTGGAAGCTGAATCCTAGCCCCTTCCTCTACTCCACAACAAGATCACTGGATGTCCAAGAAGAAGAAACTAAGAGTCTAATCTAGAGAATCTGACAAAAGACTAAATATTAATTATAGGGCTCTCTGATGACATGGCCTGGCCAGGTCACCTGCAATGATGTTTACAGTCAGAAAGCCCCACTTGCCCAAAGTTTCAAATGAGGTTTTTCGTAGCCCTCTCTAAAATATGGGCTGGTAATCAAGGATTAGAAACCTAAGGATGGCCTTTAACATAAAAGATAGAGATTAAATATCTAAAAGCAAAAAACTGTGAGGAAGAAACAGATTCTGCAGAGAGAAAAACATGAAAATTTTTGCATAATTTCAGGGAGATGTCTATTGAAACCATAAAAAAGAATATAGAATGCTATAATAAACAAATATTCAAGGGCCGGGCGCGGTGGCTCACGCCTGTAATCCCAGCACTCTGGGAGGCCGAGGCGGGCGGATCGTTCTGAGCTCAGGAGTTTGAGACCAGCCTGAGCAAGAGCGAGACCCTGTCTCTACCAAAAAATAGAAAGAAATTGGACAGCTAAAAATATATACAGAAAAAATTAGCTGGGCATGGTGGCGCATGCCTGTAGTCCCAGCTACTCAGGAGGCTGAGACAGTAGGATTGCTCGAGCCCAGGAGTTTGAGGTTGCTGTGAGCTAGGCTGATGCCACGGCACTCGCCCCAGGCAAGGGAGTGAGACTCTGTCTCAAAAAAAAAACAAACAAACAAACAAATATTCAGATCAAAAAAGAGCTTTTAGCAATTTATAACAAGAAAACTCAAGAGCACTGTAAGAGCTGAGGAAATTTACCCCCAAATAAAGTAAACAAAACAGCAATAAAAAACCATCATCATCATCACAAAAAATCACAATCAAAAAAGGTAGAGTTCAAGTGAGAAAATATTGTAAGTGAGTACAAGAGGTTCAATGTCTAAGAATGCCAGAAAGAGACCAGAGAAAAGAAAGGGGGAAAAAAACATTAAAGAAATAATTTGAGATTTCCTGAAAATGAAAGACTTGTTAACTGATCAAAGGGTTCCTCAAATATAACAAGCCTGCTGAGTTGAGTGTGTAGGTTGGGCATTGAACCACTCCAGGAGGCACCCTGTATCCATAACTTGAGTTATGCAGTGTACATCTGCGTGCTGTAGGTGGTGGCTCTGAGTACCCAGTACTAAGTCACAAGAATTTGAAATTTCATAATTCTGGGGACAGACAGAAAATTCTATACTCTGTGTGTGTGTGTGTGTGTGTGTGTGTGTGTGTGCGTGCACGCGTGCGTGCGCATGAGAGAGAGAGGAAAAGAGGAAGGAAAGAGAGAAAGAGAGAGATGGATAGAGGAGAGTTAAGAGGGAGAGAGGGAGGGATATATATATATAGAGAGAGAGAGAGAGACTAAAGTATCTGGAATCAGAATTGTGTTTTTCTTCTCATCAACAACACTGAAGCTATGAGACAAGAAGTAATGCCTTAAAAATTCTAAGGAAAACTGATTTCTAACCTAGAATTCTATACCTAGCCAAACTTAGTGTTATGCAGATTAGATTAAAAAAAATTTCCAAACTTGCAAGATTTAAAAATATTTAGATAATGACATGCCCTGTTTAGTCTCTGAGCCAGGAGGTGGTGTTTGTTGGTGAGATTTGACCACACCCTGTATGAGTCAGTAGATGCAGTAAAAAGGTGTGCAGAATGACCTCCCTGTCAGTAGGTGGCACTTGCTGGAAGGAGCAAGCTGCAGTGTTGTTTCTGGGACCTGTAACCAGCTCTTGTTCCTCTGGAGAGGCCCTCGAGTGCCTCTGGTGGTGGGTGGGGCCCTGGGACTTCCAGGAATATCCTTAATTCTCTATTTCCATGGGGACAGGTGGGGGAGTGAAGCTGGGTGGGGCTGGGTTGGGTGAGCCTGCCCTCAAGTTCCCCAAATGCTGCTAGTAGGGGTCAAAGGTCTGTTCTCTGCTTCTGGGCAAAGCTGCGAGGGAGGGGCTGAAATGGCCCCACTCAGCCAAAAAGTCTGCATGTGGTGGTGGGGCTGTCTGACATCTGCAGTCTGGAGCAGGCCTCACTCCTTTCCACCTTCCCTCATTCCGTGGCTTTTCTCTGGCCTCTGCCGGTAGGCAGGACCTCAAGCCAGTGGATCTCCCCTGGCTCCCATGAGGGCTGGGAGGTTCCCTGCCCAGGATCACAGCCTGAGCTGGGAGCATGACCCTCTGGTGGGAGAAGGTTGCCCCTCAAGCACACTGATCTGCCCCTGAAGGCACACACACTTCAGTTGGCTCATTCACCTATATCCCTTCTGTGCCCCAGGGCAATGAGAGACCTGGGTGTACAGGATCTGGTCTGCAGGCCTGTCCCCTGGGCCCTGGAGATCAATCCCTGACCCTGCCAGGGAGAGGAGTGCTGGTCTCAAGTCACCCACGGGGTGCCCAAGCTGGATCAATGTCTCTCTGCCTTGGGATTTGCCCTGCTCTCCTGGAGTCACCAGGCAAACACCTGGGAGGGCTGGCAGGTAGGGAGCTCACAGTCTGAGTACCCCTTGGTCTGCTGTAGGGCCCCCGAAAGAAAGGTCCCATTCCCTGCAGATGCCTCTGGGTGGTGGCTAAATTGTCTCTCGGGCAGCCGTGGGTAGGGAAGAGGAAAGGGAGAATGAAGCAATATGGCATCTGCCGATCTGCTCGGGTCTGCGGGTGGTGAGGTGCCCCAAGGGAACTGGGAGCCTAGAGCCCTATCTGCAAGAGGCTCACCACTCACTGGTGGCAGCCATCTCTGGCCTGGTGTTAGCAGGTCTCTCCAACTGCTCAGGAGCCCACCAGCAGTCAGAGATGCAAGAGAGGGGAAATTTAACCACTCCACCTACCCTTGTGGCTGGTCTTCAAGCCCCTCAGGGGCATTTCTCCTTTCACTTCTCCTCCACAACTTCTTCCCATGAAGTCTCCTGCAGTTTCAAGCACCCTTTCTACTGACCCTCATCTGATCTATGTTTGTCTGCTGGTTTATTTTTTTCACTTTCTTCTAAAATCTGCCTTTCTTGCAGAGACACTCTGGCTGGCAGTTTCTCATGTCCGCCATCTTGCCAGAGAAGACGCTGTATAGCAAAAATAATCTTAAGCAAAAAGAACAAATTGGGAGGCACCAATTTACCAGACTTCAAGCTATACTACAAGGCTATAGTAACTAAAACATCATGGTACTGGCATAAGAACAGAGACAGACCAGTGGAACACAACTGAACACCCAGATATAAAACCATCCTCATTTAGCCATCTAGTCTTTGACAAAGCAGACAAAAACATACACTGGGGAACAGAGTCCTTATTCAATAAATGGTGCTGGGAAAACTGGATAGCCACAGGTAGAAGACTGAAACAGGATCTGCACCTTTTCCTCTCACAAAAATCGACTCACAGTGGATAACTGACTTAAACCTGAGGCATGAAACTGAAAGAATTCTAGAAGAAAATGTTGGAAAAACTCTTATAGACATTGACCTAGGCAAATAATTTATGAAGAAGACCCCAAAGGCAATCACAGCCCTGACAAAAATAAATAAAGAGGACCTGATCAAATTAAAAAGCTTCTGCACAGCCAAGGAAACTATTACGAGAGCAAACAGACAACCTACAGAATGGGAGAAAATTTTTGTATGTTATATATCCGATAAAGGGCTGATGACTAGAATCTATTTAGAACTCAGGAAAATCAGCAAGAAAAAATTAAACAACCCTATCAAAAAGTGGGCAAAGGACATGAACAGAAACTTTTGAAAACAAGATAGACTAATGGCCAACAAAGATATGAAAAAATGCTCAACATCTCTAATTGTTGGGGAAATGCAAATCAAAACCACAATGAGATATCACTTATCTCCAGTGAGAATGGCCTTTATCAAAAAGTCCCAAAACGATAAATGTTGACATGGATGCGGAGAGGTAGGAACACTCATACACTGCTGGTGGGACTGCAAACTAGTGCAACCTCTGTGGAAAGTAATACGGAAATACCTCAAAGAGCTAGAAGTAGAACTGCCATTTGACCTAGCAATCCCATTACTGGGCATCTACCCAAAAGAACAAAAGACATTCTATAAAAAAGATACCTGCACTTGAATGTTTATAGCAGCACAATTCACAATTGCAAAGATGTGGAAACAACCTAAGTGACCATCGATACATGAGTGGATTAATAAAATGTGGTATATGTATACCATAGAGTTGTACTCAGCCACAAAAAAACAATGGTGATCTAGCATCTCTTGTATCCTCAACAGAGCTGGAGCCCATTCTACTAAGTGAAGTATCAAAAGAATGAAAAAACAAGCACCACGTGTACTCACCATCAAATTGGTATTAACTGATCAACACTTAAGTGCACATACTGTAATAACATTCATTGGGTGTTCGGCAGATGGGAGGGGGAGGAGGGGATGGGTATATACACACATAATGGGTGCAGTACGTACCATCTGGGGGACACACATGCTTGAAGCTCTGACTCAGGTGGGGCAAAGACAATATACGTAACTTAAACATTTGTAACCCTGTGATATACTGAAATAAAAAAAAAAAATAAAAAAAATAAACCTCAAGTGGACAGAGGAAAAAAAATAAAAATAAAAATATTTAGTTCCCATCAATTTTTTTCTCTCCCCTCAGGAAGTTACCAAGTACGTGCTCCACCAAAACACAGATGTAAGCCAAGGAAGAGAAAGACATAGGACACAGAGAATGCCACAGAAGATATAGGTGGAGGATATAGGTCCAGGACAATTACTGTGTACACACAGAAGAGCAGTCCAGATTGGAGCAGTTCAGAAAAGTCCAAATTTGTTCTTTTTCAAGAAGATGAAATTGATAGAATATGTGATGTGTCTCAAAGTTTTGAGAGGATTTTTTTGCCATAATTTTCAGAGTTCCTGGTTGAATTAGTGATAGAGACAGAAAATTAAGAAACAAAGGGTATCCAGATATCTCTTATAAACCACCTCAGATTATCTTGGCCACAACTCTTTTGGTGACCTCTGGGCACTTTTATTGTCCCAGTGTCAGAATCCTGGGTTTCGGCACCAGAGATGGCAGGGTGGCAGTCTGCACTCAGTTCTTGGTGTGCTCTTGGCTAAAGAATGACCAGACACACCAAAGTATCAAGTTCAGACTATTATCCTGGTCCTCCGACTCCTTTCTTGGAAAAATCACCGTCAAGGCCAATACAACTGAATAACCTCAGGCAGGGAGCAGTTTCATAAGAGCTGCTCTTTATCGTGGGATAAAATGGGTCTGTCTCCACGACTGGAGAGAGACAGACCAACTCACTCACTGACTGACCCACTCACTTACACTGGATTAGCACAGTCTGGAGGAGGGCTCTTAGGAGGTATAAGATGTTATCAAATGATCAACAGCTGTCCTTAAAATTCCATCAGCATATAGGAGCTCCCTCTAAGAAAAATCACCCGTGTGTGTGGGGGGGTGGGGGGTGTGAACTGCAATGCAGAGTCAAGCTAATGGCATATTAATTACCCTTAGGTTACTCTAGGTCACTTTCTAAATCTTATTCTGCCTGGGCTGGGGGATTCCTAGATTGATAAAGCATTCCCTCCTTCCCCAGGTGTAGCAGTTGCTCAGGACAGGATTAAGGGTGAAGCAACACCAAAATGGAGTGTCTGCCCTTATCCTTCTTCCCAGGTGGAGCAATTGCTCGAAACAGCACCTACACTGGGAACCCTTGTCCTGAGAAAGCCAGAGATCCTCACTACATACCTAACACCAGCAGCAGTGTGACTGATGGACCTCATGTGGGCCCAAACTGACAGTGCCTCATCGTACGCTGGACCATGTATGGCCCATGACTTCCATGACTCAGGCTCACCTGTTGCTGTTAAGTGTGAGATGATGCTCAGGTGATCCGTCATCCTGGTTTGCCCAGGACTGAGAAGGGTGGCCAGGAAGCAGGACTTCAATACTAAAGCTGGTAAGATGACAGCAAACCACTGCAACTGGGGCTCGAAAATGATGAGGATTTAATGTTCCTGGGAGACTAACGGGAGACAGGAACTAGTGGATACGTTGTCTCCCTGCCCCTGCTCCAGGCTGTCCTGAAAAATACAGACTCTGGAGAGGGCGTGCAAGATGGAGCCATCAGCTGTGCTTGATGCCAAGTGAAGGTCAGCTTGCTAATTCCTTCCCTCATATTTGCTTGCTTTATTTCCCTGCCCGTCTCCCTTTTCTTTGTTCCTGCTCCCCTGGGATTTTACTCCCAGTAAAATATTGGCATACAAGTTTTACCTTAGGATTTTTTATCTAGGGAACCCAGGCTTAGCAACAAACAAACAGACAAATACTTCCCCAACAATTATTAGTTCTAGGGGTAAAATATTGTACAGAAATGGAAAATGTAATCATAGTTTACTACATGGCTTTACTCTGATTACTGTTAACACATTCATAATACAGGTATTTTAAATAATGAATAGTGACTGAACTGAAAGTATGATGTAACTCTTTCATGAGAACGAGAGGATGGGAAGGCTGGATGTGGGTGGTGGTGGAGGGCTGAGAGAAAGTTAAATCCTTAACTTCCATAGTGGGGGGGGGGGTAAATAGAAAATTTAAGAAGTTGTTTGACAATACAGACATAAAAATAAAAAGAATCAACTAAAATAATTAAAAAAATATTGGCCCATGGGGAAGGGGAAATGGGGTGTAGAGAAGCAGGGACAATTTTTGTCTTAATAAACATTGATTCTTTAAGCTACATTCCTTAAAATCATTGATTAAAATAGAAATAAAGAAAACTAAAAAGGAAAACTACTGATTGCTTTTAAATAACCTTATCTTCATAGAATTTGGCAAGGTATTGTTTGAGAACCAATGGCATCTGCTTTCAATTGTTTCAAGTAATTTCTTATTAACTTGGCATCAAGCCCATCTAATCTCTTGGCACATATTTGTGATGCATGTGGTGCACTTGCGGGCGCGCGGGTGTGTGTGTGTGTGTGTGTGTATTATTCGTTCTACAACTTAAGTGTGAAAAGTTTAAAAAGAGATTTTTTGGAAGCATCGGGATCCTATTTTTATTCCACTAGGTGTCAGCATAGCACCATGAACCTGCATGTTGTTGGGGTTACAATTACTAAAGCATTGCTTGTTCATAAATGTTTTTATTTATCTTTCCAAGGATGATGATGTGAAATTCAGATTTAATAATATAAGCATCTTGTGCATTGTGATCATTATTCTCCACTCAAATTTTTTTTTCACCTATTCAGATTAATGTCAGCTGCTTAAATTAAATTAGTTAAACCTTGGTGCTAATCTACATCAAGGGAATAGAAAAGAAAACAATCACAGACAGGAATGACAGCCATGAGTATGTTTCCTGCATCTGTATTTTGGGTCTTCAGTCAGTGGCCTCTTTCTTCAGTAGGTTATGAAAGACATTTGGTTGATGGGGAAGATCAAAAGTATAACATTTCCACCTTCCGTTCTCTAGTTTATAAATACTCTTTAAAGGATATGAGCAATAATTGTCTAGCTTAGTATCATGTGGCTGATAAGCTTTCTTGTTAAGAGGATGTGTTGGGTAATTCATAAGTTAGATATTTTTAACTTATTTTTTTCCCTTCTGACTCCTCAATGTAGCATTATTGGCTTTGGCGTTGTGTTGGTTTGACCTTGATTCATCTCAACATCAGCTTCATCTTTCACTAAATAGAGAAAATGTGCCTTGGGTCATATTTTCATAGGCCAGACATAGCTGAATATTTGTGAAAGTTGTTTTATATTCAGTTCTGTCTTCCTTAGTATATAAAAGATCTGTCATTTTGCTTAATACAACCCTTACTACATTTTAAAGGAAGAAATTACATGCTGAAGTATTTTTCAAATAACAGTACATAAAACTACATTGTAGTGTGCTATTTGGGGTGCTTGTTTTTATTTTTATTTATTTTTACTTTATTTATATATTTTTTGAGACAGGGTCTCCCTCTGTGACCCAGGCTAGAGTGCAGCTGGGACTACAGGCATGCACTCCCATGCATGGCTAATTAAAAAAAAAATTTTTAAGAAACAGGGTCTCATTATGTTGTCCAGGCTGATCTTGAACTCCTGGACTCAAGCTATCTTCTTGCCTTGGCCTCCCAAAGTGCTCAGATTACAGGTGCGAGCCATTGTGCCTGGCCTAGGCATTTGTTTTTAATGTGGTCAACATTTTAATAAGTCTTCAGCCTTAAAGAGCAGGAGAATACTCATTGACAAGGTGTTCTGATTTTAATGATGTATTATAAACCTCTCATTAATTTGTGATTTTTAGTTATAATCTTGTATTTTTCTTTGATTTTTTTGCTAAAGTTCACAGAAAAATTCCACTTCTTTATGCTATTTTTCATACTAACAGACTTATTTTCAGTGTTAATCAATTTACAATATTAATCAATTACATAATAAAAAGCCAATTGTAAACAATATAAACTATAGAAATTTTTGGATATTGAATTATTCCATACTGTAGGGAAAGAGTATAGAGAAATGTTACATAAATTGATAACTCTAAAGTCCTCCCCCTTTTTTTTTGAAAAACAATCTTTAAGAAATTTGTATTGAAGAAATTTTATACGGTTCAACTCTAAGTGAATATATGTGTGTGTGTGTGTGTGTGTGTGTATGCACACACATCTATACAATATGTACACATATATACATACATAGAAAAAATCTAAAAATACAATGAGCATGTTTATCTCATGCTCATTATGTTTATCTTCTGCTTATTATGATTAGAAGAGTGTCTGGAATGAAATAGGTATGCAATAAGTATTTGTTAAAAGGATGAATTAGAGACACGAATAGGTAAGATACATATGTATAAGATTTAGTCAATAAGATGTGGTCACTTATGGAAGCAAAAAGATGAGAAAATGAGAAAAACTCTTGGGGTTTCTAATTTAGAAGTCTTTGTGGCATTCATAACTGGGACTCCAGGAAGAGGCACAAGTTTGGAAGGAAAGATAATGAGTTCAGATTTTGCCATTTTGAGACAGTGAAGCCGACAGCAAAGCGAAGCTCTCTGGTAGGCACTGGCCATAAAGAATGTGCATTTAGTAAAAATATTTGAGCTGGAGATACAAAAATCATCGTGATGTAGGAAGGGTCAGAGACGTGGATATGATCACCTGGGCAGAGTTTTTCAATGAGAGAAAAAGGCCAAGGACAGAAACTTTGCAAAAGAACATTTTATGAGTACCATACAATGAAAGAGAGTCCTGAGAAAACAGGCTGGAAAGGAAGAAATAAAGTGATAGGCATAGTAGTTGCGAATTTCAAAAAACTGTAGTGGTTAACAGGGTCAAATGCTGCAAAGAAGTGCAGCCATATGAGCAATAAAAGATATTCCTGAGGAAATTGTTGGTGATTCTTACATGAGCTGGTTCTGTGGAGCTATGAGAATGGATTACTGTTTATAGTATGATTGAGGACCAAGTAGGAGGTGAGAAAGTGAAGATAGTGAATATGGACTGTGGACTATATTTTGATGGAATGTGAATATTCAAAGAAAGGGAGCAAAAGAACATGGCGGCTCAAGGTTTGCTGAAGCCAGCTGCCCCAAGGTTAGGATTTTATGGGAAGTTGGATCAGCAGTCTTCAAACTGAGGTATGTGCACTTCTTGAGGTCCACAAAGACTTTACCAAGTACATGGGCTTGGGATAATTTTAAGAGATTCAGTGTCTAGATCCTCAACTCCTATATCCATTCTTTCTTAATATTAGTTGGCCTGAGAACTTCAGTTAAAATAGCATGCTTTTTTCCCCCTCTACTTTGTTTTTGCAACCACACTTCTCTCACTTTATAAAACAAAATCATATGTTACATCTAGTCTGATGTTGATCGCCCCAGGGTGTAAAATCACAGAGACATCAAACAGAAGAAAAATTTGTATTGATGATAAGAAAATGAATTTCTCCAATGACTCAGAAACAAATCTTTTTGAAAGTTAGGGGGTTTCTAATTCTTTGCTTTCAAAACAATTGAA
>RJWJ010026517.1:0-22937 GCA_004363605.1 Indri indri | reverse complement strand
ATGGTCTTGGGCATGAGAAATTGGAAAAATGGTTAGGAGAAAAGAGCCTCGCCCCCAATAAATTCCAGATATGCCTTTGAGCTCAGAAGCTACCCAGTTTTCTGTAGTGAGAAATGCTTTTCAGTGTATGAATGCATATTACAGCTCCCTCCTGGGTAGCCGACTTTTTCCATAATGGTCTTTCCAAGGTAAGTAAACCGCCCCCCCCCTTGATGTTATTGGGCTCCTGATAAAGAAGATGGGGCAGGGGATTAAATGGACATCGTTGTTGAGAGTTGCTGCATCCTACACACCTCACTAACAGCAAATGCTGCCACAGAACCAGAGCTGGGTCTTCGGAAGGCTCACGCTGAGTCAAGTACAAGGTCATGAGCATCCTCACGGGGGTTTTTATCAAACATCAAGCTAACGATTCTTGATAAATGGAAAGACAACCCAGGTTGCTTACAGTTTTAAAACTTATCACAAGATTCTCAGTGGTCTTGTCTCTTGGGAAAGATACATTCTGGAAATGACTCTGCTGAACGCAAAGGTCCCGTGTGCAGTGGCCACCCAGATAGAAAGGGAGGCAGGGGGAAGTTGACAAGGCAGGGGCAGATGGGGGCGGTGATCGGCCTGGACAAACTGTTCTAACTGCCAGGCAGGAAGCACTTCTCCTGGGTCCCTACATTCCCACAACAACCCTCCAAGGTAAGAATTGCTACTATTATTCCCATTTTACCCATGAAGAAACTGACATTTTGACAAAATGACTCATTCCAAGATCCACAAGCAGCACTAAGTGTTGAAAGTAGGGTCTGAAATCTGGGAATCTTTCTCTGGGGTGCATGTTTTAAGCACTACAGTATAGCTCTTGGTGGAGAAACCTGGGTTGATTAAGCTCATCAACCAACCTGAGACCGAATTTGGGGAGCATGGTTCATTTGTCATTAGGGACCGCCTATAGAGTCCTTATAATTTAAGACAGATTCAGAATCAAGACCTACTGATGTATCCGCACACAAGAAAAGACCCACTGGAAGCTCAAGCGTCTTATGGTCAATGGCCAGATGATTTACAATGGTCATTTAAGCTTTCCTGTGGGACCATCAAAAGTGGAGCTGCTTCTTTAAAAACATCCTCCTCACACTCATACACTGCAGGTGGGACTGCAAACTAGGGCAACCTCTGTGGAAAGCAATATGGAGATACCTTAAGGAGATACAAGTAGAATTACCATTTGGTCCATCAATCCCATTACTGGGCATCTACCCAAAAGATCAAATGACACTCTATAAAAAAGACACCTGCACCCGAATGTTTATAGCAACACAATTCACAATTGCACAGATGTGGAAACAACCCAAGTGTCCATCAATACATGAGTGGATTAATAAAATGTGGTATATGTATACCATGGAGTACTATTCAGCTTTAAGAAACAATGGTGATATAGCACCTCTTGTATTCTCCTGGATAGAGCTGGAATGCATTCTACCAAGTGAAGTATCCCAAGAATGGAAAAACAAGCACCACATGTACTCACCATCAAATTGCTATTAACTGATCAACACATAAGTGCACACTATAAGAATAACATCTATTGGATGTCGGGCAGGGGGGAGGAGGGGAGGAGGGGACGGGTATATGCATACACAAAGAGTGCGATGTGCACTATCCAAGGGATGGACGCACTTGAAACTTGGACTTGGGGGTGGGGGGCAAGGGCAACATATGTAACCTAAACATCTGTACCCTCATAATATCCTGAAATTAAAAAAAAAAATCCTCCTCTGTGATATTTTCAGTAACCTTCCCACAACTTCCCATCCCCGACTCCCAGTTATCTCTCAATGGCTAATCCTTTCCTCTTGTCACCAGTTCCTTGCACTCTGAACACTTCCAATTACTAGGTTGTTAACTGGAATAAAACCACCTCACAGGCCCTTCGGGGTAAGCCTGGAGAAATGGCAATCATTGCTGCAAGCAAGAGATGGCTTCACCTTGAAAGAGAACAAATCAAAACCACGCAGACCTCATACCCTGATTACCTCTCAGAGGAGAGCCAGTTTTCCGTTGGAGCAAGTCTATTCTTTTTTTTCTTCTTCTTCTTCTTTCTTTCAAGTAAAACTTGTAGCAGCCGTGCTCATAGAGATAGATAAGCACAGCCGGGAAAACCATTAAAATCACAACCAACTGCTTGAAGGATTGAGGGTCCTTCCAGCTCTCACGATGATGTAAAATAGCCACTTCCTGAAGAAGACACAGTAAGAGGCCTTCTGTGACCAGAGGGTGAGAAGATGCAACCCATGTGCATTAGTGGTCATGCCTGGCCTTCCATTCCAACCGTGGGGAAACCTGGGGGGAAAAGGTTATACATCAAGGTCTTTGTCATTGACAGCTTACCCAGAGCCAAAGTTTGGATAAAGGTTGGGGGGAAGAAGCCTGTTATCACTTCCTCGTGTTGAAACAGGAGAGAGCACCAGACATTCATCCCAAGAAGGCCCCCAGTCTGACATTCTGCCATCAGCTGCTCGCACACTTTCTTGGGATTTCTTTGAAGGGGCCATGTGGAATGTCCCTCCTAGCCTCTGAAGACAACTCTGATATGCATTCAGATTACTTATAAATTCCTACAGCAAAGATCTAAATGGAGCACCCATGACATACCAGGCAGTAATAGTGGGGATCGAAACACCAAAGACCTGGTCCCTGCCATGGCAAGTAGCTCACAGACTGACTGCGGAGAGGGATAAATGAACAGAGTATTATAGTAAACATAAGGGTCATGACAAAGCCAGGCATGGATTTCATGGGCACAGATGGTGGGGCGGAGGGTTAGAAAATCAGACTAGGGTTAAGAACAGGCACCTGGAGGTGAGGACTAAGCTGAGTCTTAACAAGCAAATAGGGAGTTTGGAAAGAAAGAGGTGCCATAAACAGACGGTTCAATTACTATACCTAACTTAGATATAACATCACCCTCTAAGAGAGAAACTAATGAAAGTCAGTATATCACGAGAATGTCTCCATAAGAACAGTGATGTTGCCTCCCTTGTTAACAATTCTACTCTAGCAGTTTAGAATTGGTGCAGGGCAGGTGCCCCATAAATATCTATTCCCTGAACATGCCAAGCATACCTGGCCTCAGGACACTTGCATGTGGTGTTACTCCTGCTACCCTGAATGTTTCCACCCCTATTTGTATTGCTTAGTCTCTCTCTTCCTTCCAATCATTCTAAATGTCTTTTCCCTACTTGATCTTTTCTCAGAGCACCTACCAACTGACATAGCACATGGTTGGTTGTTTACTGTCTGTCCCTCCTGCTGGAATATGAGCTCCATATGAGTAGAAACTTTATCTTTCTTGTTCAGTTGTTATCTTCAGCAATTAAACAGTACCAGGCATGTAGTAAACACTCAATAAATACTTGCTGAACAAAGGAATTCACACGACTACTCCCTCAAAGCCATCCTAATCCCTCTAATTCTCTGTTCATCAAACCACTCTGTAGTTCCTAATTCAGTTATCTTAACGTGAGGAGGATAACACTCTGAAGGGTGTTTTTTTTTTTTTTTTTTTTTTTGAAACGTTCATGTGAAGGCCCAGATGGGTGCTAACAAACATGGCATGGTTCCCATTGTCCATAAGGTCAAGTCCAAACCCATTGGTATGCCATACTAATGGCTCTCATGGCTCTCCATGATTCGGTTCCTGCTTTCTCCTCTGGCCTCCCTCCCTCCATTCTCCAACTTCTACATTAGACTTTAGTGCTGCAGAGAATGCCTCCATCCACTCACCAAACATTGGGAAGAATCTACGGGCCTAACACCGTAGTTCCCTGAACCTTTGCATGAGCTGTTTCCTCTTCCTTACCAACCTGCCTCTCGCTTTGCCAAGTTAACACACATGTATTCTTTAGTGGGAAGATTATCGCAGCCAGGATTCAGACAGAAAGGACCATGCCAGAGGAAGATCAGAGAAGACCACCAAGCAGGTTTATCTCTGGGTAACAGGGGAGCTTTCAGATCATAAAACCTATCCACAAAGACAGCAGGGGAGACCAAAGACAGCTGCTTTATTTCATGTGGTCACTTGATGTCAGGTTTTTGCCTGTGCTGTCCTTCATATCTGTCCCCATCAACATCTGAGGTGGTAAATTTGTAAAAATGACCAGGATCGCATATAGCTGGTATGTGGAGGTCTGGTCCTGGCCTCCACGCTGGAGGGAATGGTGTGATCCTGAATCACACATCTCATGATCCAAGCCATTTATCATGGTGCTCATGACTAAAGTCCATGTATTTTCAAGCTCAAGAAGAAGTTAGAAAGTGAGTTTCCCAGATGCCCAGACATCTGTGGAAAGAGGACTCCCCAGGCCACTGGGTTCTTTGAAGTGATGGTAGTGTTTATGGTCATTGCTTCACGATGAGAAAAGGGGCAATGGCTCCATGGACAGGGAGAGCAAGTTTCCGAAGCTGGTGGCTGCTATCAAAGCCACCTTCAGAGCTAAGTTCCCCAAGGGCAGAGTCCAGAGACCTTGGCCCAGCCCTCTCGGCAAATGTTTCACAACAGGAAGAACTGAAATTTCTCCTGGATGCCTGCTCTTTCCCTGATGTTCTCGTAGCCATGAGGGCACAGGCACAGATGGACGCCCTTGGTCTTTGCCTGTGTGTGTGTGTGTGTGTGTGTGTGTGTGGAATCAAGCTTTGCACACTGGCCCTGCTACCCTCATATTCCCCCCACTTCCCCATCTCTTTCTGCATCCCCCATGTCTCCCTGTCTACCCAATCTACCCAATGGAGTTTGGGAAGGGTCCTGCCTCAAGCTTTCTTCTCAAAGGGGAGCCAAGAAACAGAGCAGGATGTGTGGGTGAGTGAGTGTCTCAGACTGCCGCAACACGTGCAATGGCTCACAATTCAATAAACACCAGATGGGTTGAACAAATAATAATAATAATGTTCATAATAACAATGGGTTACAGCAATTTAACTCTATACATTTCACCCAAACCAGTGAATAGATAAGCATTTTATAAAAACTTGATTGACATTAAATAACAGCAAGATACCATCTTTCATTCATGAGATGGGCAAAATGCATAAAATTCAGATGATATCACACCTTGGCAAGGAGGTACAGAAGTGAGTACTCTTGTACCTGCTCCTAGAATTACTGGAACCTCCTTGGAGGGCAGTTGGTTCAGCAGTCTCGCCTCTTGACATATATCCTAGAGACATACACTCATGCGCCCAAGAAGGCATGTGTGAGGGTGCTCGTGGGAGTATTGTTTGTCATAGCAGAACACTGGAAAAGATCTAAATGTCCATCAATACAGGAATAGCTAAGTACATTCTGACATGCCCATACTATGGGATGCTACACAGTCACTGAAAAGCAGGGGATATATTTATTTGTACTGTGGGAATAGACCAGCCATGTAAACTCCATGAACTCAGGGGTTTTGATTTTTTCTGTTGGTTGTCCAGTGCATTCCCAGTAATTTGGAACAGTGCCTGGCACCTAGTAGCCACCCAATAAATGTTTGTTGAATACATGGAAGGTAAGTAAAAAGCATGTTACAGAATATATACAGAATACTTTTATAGTGATAATTTTTATTAAAAACAGAAAAATAATAGTTTACATCTTCTATGAATGCATACATGTGTGTTAAGGCTTAGTAAAAGATCTGGAAGGGTACAAATAAACATAATTCCCTGGGAGCAAGTAGAAAGGGTTAACAGGGACTTTTGCTTTAATGATAATATTTTAATTCTTATGAGGAAAATATTCACATATTAATTGGCTAATAAAAAATTAATTTAAAGTTTCTTAAAATGCATGATTAAAACTATGGTGCTTGTTTTTGAGGGGAAGTAAAACAATTAGTCCAGTGCTCCTTAATTTCCCTTGTCTGAAAATGGGATGAGTTCCAAGACTTGAAGATAGAACCCAGTCCGTACTGCAGAAAAATTGGGGTCTATGAGGGAAGGAGTTAGGCAGGCCATTGCTGGGCTAGAATGGTGTTCATGAAAATTGGGATGAATAAAGAGGTCCCAGAAATTTTACCCAGGAAAAAAATAATGGCCAAACTCGCAAAGTGATAAAGAAGAGAGATGGATGATAAAGGACCCAATGCGAAGATGACTAGCATTATCAAGTTACCAGCAGATTAATTATTTGGGAGAAAGAGCTTACTTTGAGGGGAGACAATTAGCTTGATTTTGGAAAATCTGGGCTTGGAGCGATTGTGAGATGTCCAGTTGAAATCTCTGGTGGGCAGGGGATATTTGTAGAAAGAGAGCATGGTGATACCTATTTGGAAGTTGTTTGCATAGAGGGGATAATGGAGCAATGGAAATTTGAATGAGTTCTCCATTTGGGAGAGTATGAGGACTAAATAGGAGGGGGCAGGTATCTAATCTACAGCCACCCCCAGTTAGAGGAATGCCTAGATAGTGTGCTTGTCTGTCAGTACTTCTGCCATGTCACTCAAAAGTAATCTAAATGACTGAACTTAGACCAATGTGAGTCAACAGGAAGCATCTATTAACAAATCCATTAACAAGAGTCCTGTTTATATCACTGTTGTCAATTGGAATCAATTGACTGGACAAAGATGTCCTTAATTGGTAAGTCATCCCTGCCTGTAAGAGTTACAGCTTGTGTGAAATGCACCAATCTTGTATTTCCTGGAAGGGGCCTCTTTCCCTTTATGTAATATAAGACTAGGTATTGTACTATACCACTAGGGAAGATTATCCACTGAGAAACACCAAATTGCTGCTTCTGTGCCATAATTTTAGGATTAGGAGTCCTCAAAAGTAGCATCAGATTGATGCCCAGAACTCTACTGAAAGGCTAGTTCCCTTGGGCTTAAGACTCTGTTCTCAGTTAAAATGCACACAACCCCCATGGTGATGGCACCTTGGAAAGTACACTAACTTAAGAGTCAATTCAACTGAGAGTCAGTTTTACCAATTTTACCACTTCAGCTCTTTGAACTTGCCTATGTCTCTATTTGCACATCTGTAAATTGGGGTGATAATGTCTGTCTCACAGAATTGTTATAAGAAATTTTTTAAATGTTGTATGTAGATCACATGACCCATGATAGCCCCAGAATAAATATCAGTCCCACTTTCCCCTGTCTACTTTCTGAGGGAACAAAAGGAGGCAATTCCTGAAAGATAGGGATGAAAGAGACATATCTCACCTACCACATGAATTTGCTTCTCCATAGAACTCCATGCTACTCTAAAGATGAGTTTGCTGATAACTAAACTTTGATAAGGTAGGTGTATGCCCATTTGCATCTTGTATATAAACAAAATTTATTCTGTATTAAAAAAAAATCAACCTACCTGACACTAAGAAAGGAATACATAAACTGAGCAGCATCATAAATCTTGTTCCCAGAATCCTAGGTATGAGAAGAGAACAAAAGAAAAGTGGAAGAGTTCCTTCCTGGAAGAGGAGAGTTACAAAGCATCCACCATTTCACATTTGAACACTAACCCACTCAGCTTTTCCTCTTGCTGTCTGTGATGGGGCCACTCAGGGCATGTGCTGGAAGCAGAGAGGATTTAGGAAGACAAGAGGAGTGGCAAGAATGGTGATTCGAGTGGAGCCAGGAACCCAGAGCCCACTGCCTCACTGCACATGCATGGTGCCAGAGCACCTGGCTGCATGGTAGAACAGTTCGGCCGTCAGTATGCTCCATCCACATGGGGCCAGAGGCTTGGGTAGCTGCCTAAACTTTTCATGCTGTGTTTGCTTGCTTGGCTGTCAGATGGACCCAGTCATTCCAGAGGGTTGGAAATAAATTAAAGATGGGGAAAAAAAAGGATGTCCTCCTCATGTACATCTCCCAATATCCCCTGGCCAGAAAGTGAAACACACATCCTAGTCACCCACACACTTTTTTCAGAACCATTGTAATCAATCCTCCCAGCCTTCCTTAAATTATATGTAGCCAAATACGTGGTGACATTTAAGTAAATTTTGATGATTACATAAAGGTTAAGAGAACGGGTTCTGGAGCAGCCTAAATTCCACACTCCAATCCTCACTGTGCCCATTATTAGCTGTGTAACATTAGGCATATCATTAATACTTAGTTTCTCTGTCCCTCAGTTTCTTCATCTGTAAAATGGTAAATGGATAATATTAGTACCAACTTTATTATTAATATCTATGTCATTGGTTTATTTTGAGGACTAAATAAGTGAACAGACACAGAGCTCTTAGAAGAGTAGCTTGTACTAATACAAATATAATAAAAACTAATACGAATAATATATAATAACAAATAACTAATGCAATATATCATTTAGTTAGAGCTCAGTAATATTAGTTATTGTTATTATTAACAAAAGTTTAATATCATGAGATTGCGAGGTGTCATAAGAGACCATCTAGTCCCTGCACTCTATCTTTTTCAACTCTATTTCTCATCAGTTACTCCATGATCTCACTTAATTCTAAGATTTAATCCTCATTTTTAGGATATTCTTGAGTGAGTGAGTGTGTGTGTGTGTGTGTGTGTGTGTATTATTTTCAAGATGGCTTTTAGTAACACCAATAAAGCACAGCACAGTGACTATATGTCTCAGATTTTCTTGGATAACCCAATTTTATTCTTTTTTTCATGAAAGGACTTGATTGGCTAAATGCATAGCTAAGTTGGATTTAATTCTGTATTATTGCAAGATTTCTAAATATATAATTTTACAAATCAAGCACAAATCTTTTGCTCCTGACTTTTCATCTGAAAATGATTATAATAAGCATATATAATTCTAAAAGAATAGGTTCTAATGATTCCCATGTTGGTAACAACACATCTAAGAATTACAAAAATTGTGGTGAGACTTTTGACCTAGCGATTCACTTTGTCGCTAAGGAAAATGGTTTGCACCTTGGTCAACAGAGTGCTTTACACAGGGAGTAAGCAATTAAAGTGAAACCTTTCTGATTCACCCTAATGACCACAGGACCCAAGAAACACATGATCTACTGACTTGCTTATTAGTGAGAATGTGAAAAGATGAGATGAAAAACAGGCTATTTTTATATATACACTTTTAAACTGACAAATAACATTTCGTGTTTTTATAGTGTATGACATGATGTTTTGGAGTGTGTGTGTGCGTGTGTATATATATATTGTGAAATGATTAAATCTAGCTAATTAACAAATGCGTTATCTCACATGGTTATGATTTTTGTGGTGATAGCATATAACATCCACTCTCTTTACATTTTCAAGAATATATCATCAGCTATAGTCACCTTGCTATACAAGTCACCTTGCTATACAATAGAGCTCTCGAAATTTATTCATCCTAACTACTTAACCTTTGACCAAGACTTCCTCATCCCTGCAACCACCCCATCTTCTAATAACCACCATCATATTCTCTACTTTTATGTAATCAACTTTTTTAGATTTCACATATGAGTGAGATCATATAGTATTTATCTTTCTGTGTCTGGTTTATTTCACTTAACGTAATGTCCTCCAAGGACATCCACATTGTTGCAAATGGCAGGATTTCATTCTTTTTATGGCTGAATAATATTCCATTGTGTGTATATACCATATTTTTCCTTTATCCATTTATCCACTGATGGACATTTAAGTTGGTTTCATGTCTTGGCTATCATGAATAGTGCTAAAATAAACATCACACACAAAATATATAAGGAACTCAAATAACTCAATAGCAAAAAAATAAAAAAACAAATAACTTGATTTTAAAAATAAGAAAAAGACCTGAATAGCCATTTCTCAAAAGAAGACATACAAATGACCAACAGGTATATGAAAAAATGTTCAAGATCATTAATCATCAGGAAAATGCAAATCAAAACCACAATGAGATATCACCTTATCACACTTAGAATGACTACTATCAAAAAGACAAAAAATTACAAGTGTTGGCAAGGATGTGGAGAAAAGGAAACCTGTTTACACTGGTGGTAGGAATGTGAACTAGTTCAGCCATTATGGAAAAAAGTGTGGAGGGTCTTCAAAAAATGAAAAGTAGAACTAACTACCATATGACCCAGCAATCCCACTACTGGGTATATATCCAAAGGAAATGAAATAAGTATGTCAAAGAGATATCTGCAAACAGGCTATTTTATATATTACAAATATGAGAAGTATATCTCAGTGTTATTTGTATGTGTTTATTTTCCAATTTAGTATATGCATGCTAAAGGAATTCAGGAATCCAAAGCCTCTTTAAAACAACATAAATTTTGTCATCCTTGCTATTAATTAGAGAGTGGAAGGGTTCACAAAAGGAGATTTAATTGGCTATATCTCAACAGAAAAATACTAGAAGAAACTGCTCTTTAGATTTTGAATGAGAAGACATAAAATCTTCATTCCTGGCTCTGCAATGGACCGGCTGTCTGGCTTTGGGCAAAGTGCACACTCATCTTTATGACTGGATTGAAATACCACTGAGCTCTTTTAGTGCCTAGCAGTCTGTGATTTTAAGACTGCTCCATTTTGTTTAAAAAAAAAAAAAAAAGCCTGGTACTGGGTGCAAGTGTTTCAAAAGAATTATTCTTTTGACATTTTACCTTTGTCCTCAAGATTTAATGGAGACTGCTTAATTGCTTTACCTTGTTTAAACTGCACCTTTCTCCCAAAAGCTCCTATCTGGGTAGAGCAAAAGAGACCATGGCCCCCAACAGCACATAGAGATTCTCACTGTCCATCCAGGGACCTGGAATTGCCCATGGTAGACCTATACCTTTATAGTCCATCCAATTCAGCTAATGCATAAATAACTCCAAGTTGGAAGTCTCCAGTGGTAGATACAAAGGTAGTCTTATTCTCAAAAACCAAAAGTCTCACAGAGAAGAGAGATAGTTTTATAAATATTTCTCCCTCAAGGCACATTATGTTAAATTCTATCAGAGAGATACAAGGCATTCTGGCAGTTTGAAAAAGACAGTAATTCTAGGGCGCTCTGGGGAAACCATGTGGAAAAACTGTGATTCGGCCTAGGTTTCAAAACTGGGTTGGATTTAGACAAGTTAGAATGGCAGGGAGGCCATTCCATGGGGAAGGGTCATAATTATAATATAAAGAAGCAGATTCAGAGAAGGGAGTTAGGTGTTTTGGGTGGAATTGTGACCCCCTAGAAAATGGACATAACTAACTTCTGGTACCTGTGAATGTGATCTTCAGAAATAGAGTCTGTACAGATGCAATTAAGTTAAGGATCTCAAGATGAGATCATTTTGGGTTTAGAGTGGAGCCTAAATCCAAAGACAGGTATCCTTGGACAGAAAAGGAGAAGGCACACAGGGACACAGAGAAGATGGCCATGTGCAGACAGAGGCAGAGATGGGAGTGATGCTGCCATAAGCCAAGGGACGTCAGGAGCTGCCCGAAGCTGGAAGAGGCAAGGAAGGACTCTCCTCCACAGCCCTTAGAGGGAATGCAGCCCTGCCAGCAACTTGACTTTGGACTGATGGTCTCAGAACTGTGAGAGAAGAAATTTCTGTTGTCTTATGCTACCCATGTGGTGATTTGTTGTGGCCATCTCAAGGAACTCATGCAGGAGGTGTTTTCAGGAATAGAACAGGAGGGGCTCACCTGGCTCTTTCTTGAATGGTGCTTATTAGAGGGGTAGAGACTGAGGGCAGACGGACAAGAGAATAGTAAAGGGATAAGATTTCAAAGACAAGTGGTGTCACAGGCTCTTTCACCAGGAATGGAGAAACACAAAGACATCTGAGGCATAGTAGGAGTATCAAGACTGGCTCACTCAAGTTGTGTATGAGGCAGATGCACAGGGGAAGAGACTAGAGACAGGAAACCTTGCAAACATTCAAGAAAAAGTAGCAAGAGATGAAATCAAAGCCATGGAGATGGGGTGAGACTTGGCAGGTGTTGGACTGAGAAATTTTTAATTAGCTGGATAGGTTAGGGAGCAAAAGAGAAATGTCCAAGTGATTCTTGTGGAAACTCCAGTCATAAGGGTTCAGACAAAGGAAGACAGTTAATAAGAGCAAGAATTCATCAGAGAAGGAGAAAGAGAACCAGTGGCAAACCAAAGGAGGCTGGAGATTTGAGTAGGAGGCAGTGTCTAATGATACAAACAGCTCAAACGGGCTCAACAAACGGAGCATGGTGATTAGGTGGTTTCTGATGTTTTGGTTTTTTTTTTGTTTGTTTGTTTTTGTTTTTGTTTTTTTCAGACAGAGTCTTGCTCTGTCACCCAGGCTAGAATGCCATGGCATCAGCCTAGCTCACAGCAAACTCAAACTCCTGGGCTCAAATGATCCTCCTGCCTCAGCCTCCTGAATAGCTGGGACTATAGGTGTGCATCATCATGCCCAGCTAATTTTTCTATTTTTAGTAGAGACAGGGTTTCACTCTTGCTCAGGCTGGTCTCGAACTCCTAAGCTCAAGCAATCCTTCCTCCTTGGCCTCCCAGAGTGTTAGGATTACAGGCATGAGCCACCGCGTCTGGCTGGTTTCTGATGATTTTTGAGAGCCCACTAGCCATGGAATACCAGAAAGGTAATACGAATCATAAGTGTGCAAAAAAGGAAATGAATGTATCAAGTACAGTGTACCCCTTCAAGATTATTTTTGATAAAAGTGAATAACGTGTAAAATGTAACTTGAAGTGAAGCAATGTGAAGAAAAGGTTCTTTAGATTTCTACCAGGCTTCCGCATGTTAACCTGCTGTCTCCAGAGAGCCCCTGCTACCCTGCAAATGATATGGGAACCACTAATTCAATAGCAAAGATACGTTTGCCAAATGAGCTTTGAAAAGTGCTATCATTCGGGAAGGATGCCTGAGGAACTAGAATATTGCGTGACTGTGTTTACTCTGTGCTTTAGTCGGGTATACAGCTGATGATCCTACAGAGCTGGGGGACAAAAAGGAGGTAGCCGGAACCCATGGGAAAACTAGAGGGGGGAAGCAGGGATGGGCTAGGGCAAAATAAATGCACCAAATGACAACTTTGCCTGTTTTGCTGTTCTGCCTAGGGACAGACTTTGGCTTGCGGGTCCTCCAGTCACTTGGTGATTTGTTCTGGTAATTATCTAGCAAGTATCCTCCAAAGAGAATTCAAGGGATGGTAATAATCCGAAAGTACACATTGCCTCTGATTTCTGGGCCTTTTCATACACTCAAGAGTATTTTTCAAGAGTTTTCGAGAAGGGGCCAGACAATTGCTGCCAGTCCGAGAAGATGTTGTACAAAGATCTTCACAGAGCATCAGAAACAGGATTTCTAAGTGAAAGAGACCAGAGGTCACCCAGCCTGCACTCTGCACAATGCAGGTCATTAGTCCATATGTACACCACAGCACAAGTCCTCAGTTCCTCATTCTCTCCTGCTTTTTACCACCCTAAATATCAGGGTCTATAACGCACAATTTTCCTGATAGCAGAGAATCTTCAGAAATATCATTTGCACTTATAAAGAAACATAAATAAGGTTAGAAAATCAGGATGCCTGAAAGACGCCTCAGCCTTTCCTCCTCCCATCCCAGGGACTCTGCCTAAACCCTCGAAGACTTAGAAGAACTTACTATAGCTTTAAAACGTTTTCTTCAAAATTACATAGCCATATTTACTAGCTGAGGATTACATGGAGGATGGAGGTATGAAAAAAATAGACAGTTTCCATTTCGTAGATCAGGTAATTCACAATAACGGTTGACTTGGTTATTATATGGTTTGAATTGAGAGCATAATTTGAATGACCTATGAACTCTGGGCTTTCACAGGATACAGGAGATACCTCAATTTCCTGAAAGCCTCAGTGAAAAAGACATTAGGGTTGACAGTAAAGGTCTTGTGATGATAAGGTTAAGACCTGAACAAAGAAGGGAAATAAATATTTACCCCAACTTCAGAAGTCATTCACTCAACAAATATTTACTGACTTCTAACAGACACTTGGCTAGAAAGGCAAGGAACTTATTATGGCTTAGGAAAGAGCCAAAATATTCAGCTCTTCTTACACCCATGAATTTTTTTTAATGTGACACCATGTTCCTCAAATGTGGAAAGAATTTTCCTTAAGTTTCAGAAGTGGTGAAGTGTGAAGGCATTGACAGAGACTATGGAGCAGATGGTGGCAATGGCCCAGCTGTTCCATGATTATGAATTGCCTGGAGTGCCTGGAGATGAGGAAGAGTTCTGCAACCCTTAGCAGCAGGAACATCCATTGGAGGAGCAGGGCCTGGGACTTACAGCGGAGCAGACCTTGAGTCCTTGTCAACGAGAACTCTGGTTGTCTTGTTGCCCGAAGCCTGGGTCCTGCATGGATGGTATGATGGATAGCTGTCACTTTTCCTGTACAATATTTCTTCTCCTTTCTTTTGCTAACAGAACCTCTATTTCCTCTAGAAAAGCCATTCCATGTGACTCAAGTGAGGCTACCAAAGGCTTAAACTTTCTCCCTGGTTCCCAAGACCAGACCTTGCCCCTGTGATCAGAGCCCTCTTTCTACTGGACTAAAGAAAGAGCTTGTCCTCAAGGTAAAGAGAAATATGCAGCCATTAGGACATTGTTGGAGCACTTGGATCCAGCCTTACCTGAAGCTGGCCAGATCTATCCCTGGACTTTTTCATTACTTGAGGCTCGGATGTTTTGAATTAGGCTTCTGTTACTTGCAACTGCCCAAAGCCTATTTATTAATAATAGAAAAGAGAGCATGCTCCAGGTATACTCCTAAACCAGTCTTGAAAAATAATTAAGAAGTAGGAGGAAACTGAAGTTGTAGGGTCTCATCTCCAAGCCAGCAAACTGAAAGAAAAGAAGCTCTGCTTGATGCGTAGCTGAAACTGATCCACTAGCAGCAACTCTGCTCAGTATCAAGCTCTTCTATTTATTTTTATGATTTTAATGACATGTATTAGAATTTGTTCCAACTAAAAAAGTTACATATTTTTATCACAGAAAATTTTGAAAAACATATATTCCCACTACCCAGAGAGAAACAGCACTAAACACTTTAACTTGCTTTTAGCCTTTTTAATGTAAAGTTTTTCAATTACTCTTCCCCTGACCTGTTAATTATATATAACATGAACATTTTCTCAGGTCAACTAATATTTTTATGCAGCATAATTTTAATGAATGATCATATTCAATGAAACAGATGTTCTCTACTTCATTTATCCAGAACCCTATTACCAAAATTTTAGATTGTTTCCAATTTTGTGCTAGTATACATAACATTATAAGCATTACAAAATTTTACATAAATTTTTCATTCTTAAGATAGATTCCTAGAAACATAATTGCTTGTCAAAGGGTATGATGTTTCCAAGGTTTTTGATAAATGACAGTGAGATTTTTAAAAGACACCCAAAGAAGTTCTCTCTTTGCCCTTTTTGTACCAGTGCAAAAAAAGATTCACTACCAAGCTGCATTTCTGACAGAGGAGTTTTGGAGTATGCATTAGTTTCCTATTACTATAACACCAAGTTGCCGCCAACCTGGTGGTTTACAGAACCCAATTATTATCTCACAGTTCTCTAGGTCAGAAGTTCAGCAGGCTTGGCTGTGTAGTCTGCCTAGGATCACATGAGGCCAAAATCAAGGTGTCAGTTGACCTGGTCTCTTATCTGGAAGCTCTGGGGGAGAATTCCAGGCTTATTCCAGGTTCATCTGAGTTGTTAGAACAATTCCTTTCCTTTTCACAGTTTCCATATGATCCCCTCAATCTGCAAACCAACAACTGTGGGTCGAGTTGTTCTCACACTTGGAATGTCTCTGACGTCTGCCTCTGCCACATGTCTCTGACTCCAGTCTGGAAAGTTCTCTCTCTTTAAGGGCTCATGAGATTAAATTGGGCCCATGCAGATTATCCAGAATAATCTCCCTGTTTTAAGGTCCACAACCTCAATTACATCCACAAAGTCCCTTTAGCCATGTAATGGAATGTATTCACAGGTTCCAGGGATTAGTGTGGATACTTTTAGGGTAGTCATCCTGCCTAGCAAAGGATAGACTCACAAAACTGCATAAAATAACTCTACCATATACAGTCACCTGACTAACCATCTTTCAACCCAAGACAATGTTTGGAGAGAGTAATTCAGTCTTTTCAAGCACGGTGTCAGGAATTGTTCTCTTCACACCTACTGCTCACACCCTTGCATATTCCCAATTGGTCAAAAGGATTGTCTTGTGAAATTCTCATTGCTAAGAAACAGTGTTTCCTGTTTCCTTGGGGGGCAGGCTTCCCTTCAGATTTACATGCAATGCTGTACCACTGTAACAAACTACATTGTGTCATGTGCTCAGGCTGTTGCCAGTCAAAACACAATGCAAAAATTCAAGTGATTTTATATACAAATATAGGCCTATGCATGGTACCTGTGCCCCAACACATGTATAGGTGTCTACATACATATAAATGTTTCCACAACCTACTGAGTTGATTTTATTTTCCATTTGATTGTAACTCATTTATTCCTTATTAGTTTTCTGCAAAGATTTTCTTCTCTATGGCTAATTTCGAAGAAAATAGTGTGACAGTTTTCAGCAAAAGCAGTTTCCATGGTTACACTGAAGTCTTACTAAAAATAGTCCATGATGTAATCAGCAAAACTTTCACTGCTAAAGTAACTAGACAAAATGGATCTGCATTACTGTATGAAGTTTGTTCTGTCGTTCAAGCTGTGTCTATGACACATACAGAGACTAGTCTGTGAATTATTTTTATTGCCCGGAGATTCCAGCTCCTCAAACACTACTGTGGGCAGCTCACAAGCTGTTCCAGTTCTGGAATTATTTCTAACACTGTGTGAAGGAGAGAGACAGATGAGGAGGAAAGGAGAGGAGGGAAAGAAAGGAGATAAGTACTTACTTCATCTTGAGATAAATACTATCCTCGCCTTGTGCTTTCTTTCTCCCCATGGGATAGCTCCCTTTTCCCAAACAGACCCTTTAAATTCACTATCATGTTGCATGATAGAAGGAAAAGGTGTTACTCTGATTTGATTAGTCTGCACCCTCTAAGTTCTGCAGGTAGCTACCCACTCCATCATCCTCACTTGGTCTTGTGGGCTTTCTTCTCTTGAGTGATTGATTCAAGGCTTTGTACCAGAAGGAACTACAAGAGGGGGACTCGCTCATTTTATTATTTCTCTTCCATTATTTCTCCTCGCTCTCTTGTGTATAATGACAGAAGAGTGCAGGCACCTGAGAGTGTGGCATAGCTTCCCTTCGCGTTCAGAGTTCTTTGTCCTCATCATGTCTGACTGTCACTGGGCACAGCTGGATCTCTGTTTCCAATATCCTTTTTCCACGGTTCATATAATTAGAAAATAGAATCAAGAATGGCAGTTCCACCTGCTTCCAAGGCCATTTCCCTTCTGAATGATTGAAGCTGGAAGTCAACGGAGCGGCCACATGGGTCCTCGTTCCCCTGTTGAGGACCACACTCGCCATCGTCTTCTGTCAGACCACAGAGCCAACTCCAACCCTGAAACCACCTATTTGTTGTTTCTGCCACTTTGTCATCCTCTACGCTATTCCTTCTCTCCTGCTCCTATAGTCGTTCAAGGCAGAGTACCCTTCGAAACAAAATTCAATCCCAAAACCAAGTTCTTTTTACTTTGTCTCCATCTAGAAAAGCCCTAGAAACATTCTTGGTTGCCTTTTGAAGCCAAAATAGCAGTGCCTGTTTCTTGTCAGTCTGGGGACTCAGCAGGCCCCTCTGAAAAGAACACCATCATTTTATTTAGAGTCACAGTACTGGAGAAAGAAGGCTGGAAATGTTTTTTAAAACACCATGGCTAACGCATATGTTGGCAATTTCTTAAATACGTTTCTATATCAAGAACATTATTCACCATTGCAGGGCCAGAGCAATTAAAAAATCTATAGATTATTGCTGGCCTGAACTAACATGACAGTGTTCCTTTAAAAATGCTGTCTTCTTAAGTATCTGGCTTTAGAAGGGCACTTGGAGCTGACGTTTTTAAATGGCTTTTTATGATATAGCTTTAAGATTCATTTGTCTTCTATGGAACACTAATTCCTGAATATAGTCTCAGAGATGGTGCCATACCTGGCGCAGAAACTCTCAAAGTGATACGCACAAGCAGTATAATTCAAACATAAAGCACATCCGGTGAGGATAAGATGTGGTGAGTTGAATGTATTAAGTTCCTACAGTTTTATTTATTTATTTAGCTACTTGGATGGAGACATTCAGTAAAGCGTTCTCATCTGAAGTCTAATTAAAGAAATCCATTTTAAAGAAAGATGGAGTCAAGAGGAGAAAAGACAAATGAGGGCTGAAGGCCAATGTTACACAGTGGTAGTAGTCCTGGTGTTCCAGGTGGGTGGATCAGAAGATAGAAAGAGCTGCTTCCTACAGGAGATGTTTGTATTGAGAGCAGGTGTTCAGTAGAGAAGTCCCAAAACAGGCATTGTGCCAGATATTTTTACCAAGTTATCGAATCTCTCCAAATATACTCTGCATCCTCCCCTATCCTGCTCCCTGCCTGGGAGGGTGCCATCCCCGGATGGTGTGGACCAGATCAGTGGGCTCCTGAATCCTCTGGCTTCTGGCTGGGTTAGACAACAGGGATCCCCGACAGGAGATGTGGGGCATGGGGCTGGGAGGAGACTGAGGCCAAGATGATTATTTCCCTCGTTCCTTAACTGTGGGGTTTTCCTGGGCTACAATCAACCATTAATTGCTTTTTCTCTTGATCTCTTCATACCTGCGGGTCTTACCAGAGTCATAGCTAGTAGCCCTGGGTTATTTCATTATCTCTTATGGCCCCCACATAAGCAAACAAAAAAACCCAGAAAAACGGGGACAAAAAAAACCTCCTCAAATTATTTTGTGTGTCATCTGTTTCTTTTTTGTACTCTAATACCAGTAACTTTAGTAAATAAATGAACCCTTGATTATCTAATTTTTAGAGGATGTCTTCTATGAAAGTGGGATATTAAAAAATCAACCTGTTTTAGAGACAGGAGTTATACAGGAGGATCTAAAAGTGATCTTGACTTGAAAGAGGGACTCTGTCAATAACTAAGAGCAGCTGGAAATAAGCACACAGGAAGAGGACAGGGTAAAAATCAGTAGGATTCATTAGCACCAGGTGTGAAATACATAGAACTGGTTAAAGCACAAAGAAATAAGAGTGAGGACATCTGGATGTCTAAAAATATTATTTCATGAGGGATTTACCGTCAATATTAAGCCCAATTACTCACATTACAGTCTTTTTTGGAGACAGATATTCCCAACATGTTATTCTTTAAAAAATAAGTTGAATACTTTGGGACACTATGATGCAGTGTTGTTTGTCCTGATGTTGGTGATGGTAATAAATGCCATAACTGTAATCCCAGCTGCCAGCCACTGAGCTCTTATTCTGCTCAAGATGCCGGGCTTATGTGTATGCACTCCTTTTTCCTCACAACAGTCCTTAGAAATGGGCACTGTTGTCACCATGGTCAAGGAAGTGAAGTTGAGAAAGGCTGCAGGACCTAGCATGCAAGTGCAGAGCCAGAGGAGAACACAGGCTGTGCTAACCCGTATTACCTGAACGACCTCAAAGCTTAGAGGTCCCTCAGTACCAACACCCAGCGGGCCGTTCCTTTCCCACTCTCCAGTGCTGACTCCTGGCCTCCACGGATAAATTTCCATAAGCTGATCATTTCCAAAGTTCTATATCTGGGCCCAACTTCTTCCTAAAATTCCAGTCTCAGATATCCAACTGCCTTCAAAACATCTCCACTTAGATCTCTAATGGATGAATCCAATGTGTCCAAAATTTCTCTTTATTTCACCACTCCCCAAAATCTATTCCTTCCCAATATTTGCCATCTCCATGTCAGCACGTAGGCTCGTTTACACAGTCGTTCAAGCTGAAAACATAAGACACATTCTTGGTCCCTCTCTTTCTTCTGTACACCCTACAGCCCATACCAAGCCTTGTCTTGAATCCAACATCTCACCACCTCCATGATTACCGTGATAGTCCAGGACATCACTACACTTTATTTAGATCATTGCAGGAGCCTGTCGACCGGTCTTCCCGCTTCCATTCTTACATTCTCAAAGGCATTTAACTACATGCCAGGCAGAGTGATCTTTTCAAAATGTAAATCAGGTCAATTATTCCTTTGATCAAAACTTGTCTATCTCCCAGAATAGGGTCCCATTAGGCCCTAGAGGACCTGACTGCTGCTGCCTCACTGTCCTCGCCTCTCACCAGTTTCTGCCTCATTCACTTCATTCTACACATGCTGACTGTATTGCTGTTTCTCCAAAATGCCAATCTTTCTCACACCACGGTTTTTGAACTTGCCGTTCCATCTGCCTAGAATGCTTATCTCTGAGATCCCTCATGTCATGTAAGTTTTCGCTTAACAGTTGTCTTCTTAGCGTGGCCTCCTAACCACTATCAAAAATCACACATTCTCTGCCACGTTACTGTCCACCCTCTCTCTTTATTTTCCTTATCTTCAGGATACTTTCTACAACCTGACATTTTGTCACAGATACATTTGTCGGTTTATTGTTCTTCTCCTCCATGGGAATGTAAGTTCTGTGCACGTAGGGACCCAGTGGATTAAGAAAGTTCTCTGCTATATCCCCAGAACCTAGAACCATGCTTCAACCATAGAGGCACTCATAAGTATTTGCTTAATTGATTAAAAAAAAAGTTAGGAAGGAAGGAAGAGAGAGAGAGAGGGAAGGAAAGAGGAACTCTGGTGCCTACTCTGGGAGTCAGAGTAATTGCCTCTCAAAGATATCCACATTCTATTCCCTGGATCCTGTGAATATGTTACAGTTGGAATCAAGGTTGCAAATAAAATGACCTTAAAATAGGGAGCTTATCCTGGATTATCCAGGAGGGCCCAATGTAATCACAAAGGTACTTAACACTGGAAGAGGGAGGCAGAAAAGGAGGTCAAGGCGATGTGATATGATGCAGGAGAAGGACCAGAACAACCATTGTTTGCTTTGAAGATGGAAGAAGATGTGGCCCAAGGAATGTGTGTGGCCTCTAGATGCTGCAAAAGGTAAGGAAGCAGATTCCCTCTAGAGCCTCCAGAAGGAAATACAACCCTTGATTTTGGCCAGTAAGACCCATGTTGGACTTCTAACTTTCAGAACTGTAAAGATAAAAATTTGTATTCTTTCCAGCTACTTAGTTTGTAATAACTTGTTAAAGCAGCAGTAGGAAACTAATACATTTTAAATTCTTCTGTTCTAGTCTATACCACCTCTCCTGACTTCCCCCATTACTCTGTTAGTGATTTGGGGCTATTCATTTGTCGATATAATTGTATAATTATATTCTTCTCTTTCCCAGCACACATAAGGCATAACCTCCATCTCCTGCCTTTATGTTAGCTATTAAACATTATAAACATATTTTTTCATCAAAAATAAGACACCAAAATGAAAAATGCATGTATGTTTCCTAGATAAGTGACTTTGGGAAAGTTACTTAACCTTTCTATGCTTCAGTTTCCTCACTTATGAAATATATATTATAAGAATAGCTACTGTTTCCCAGATACTTAGTAGATAAAAAATACTCAATAAATATTAGATACTATTATTATCAATGTATCCAATAGGAGAGAATACTGAAGTCAAGCTTGTTCCAAAAAAAAAAAACCAAGAAGCATAGACTCTATACTGTTAAGCCACGTTGCCACAAAATTCTATTCTTTTCAGAAATGGTTATAAGTATTTTTGCAGGTGATACCTTTCTCATGCTTTCGAAAATGATTTAACCTGTCACCCAATTGAAGATTTAAGTTTGACACTACTCAATATGGGCAAAGGTATACAGGCAAATGAGCACACTCACACTATTTTGGCCTGAGTGTTAGATTTAAGCCAACTAACCTTTTATCTTACTTTTGGTTTTCTGTATTGCTTAAATTTTCTAAAAGTATAGATTATGTTTAACATTAAAATTAAAAAGCTATTTTTATTTTGAACAAAACAAAACCAATTTAGCTTCAATGATAACAATTTAGTAATTACCTCTTAGCCTTCTCTGGAGTGTATTTGTTGCAGAAAAAATAAAACCATGACACACTCAATGTTCTTGTCCTCAACCCAGATCAAGGACTAGTACTTTGAATTTCCAAGAAGTGCGTGCACACACACACAAATAAAACCTGACTGCCACAGGCTGTGAATATATATGGAGAAATAATAAACTGTATTGTATTTTTCCCACACAGAATAGGTTAATATGAAACTTAGTAAAGTGGTTCTTTCTTGAGTGATACAAAGAGCCCATGGGCTACATTGTCACAATATTTAAAAGACAGCAATTCTAAATAAGCTAGACATTTGTTTCAATCGTTTGAACGAATGAACTCTCCTCTTTTGAGTAAACAAAATTCATTAACATGTATTATGAGGATATGCGGATTCTACAGCTGCTTCCTGCATTTCAAATTTGACACTGGATGGTGCTTATGACAGGTTTCTGATGAGTTCTTCCAACTTTTGGAAATTAAAAAGCACCTTCCATGGCTATTCTAATATCATTAGCGAGGATAGAACTAAGGGCATCGAATTGATCAGCAGGAGTTTTTTTATATATTTTTTTTAAACACTGACCCTTTTCTATTGGAGTTATCATTTTATTCACTCATTTGTTCATTCATTCAATAGTTATTTGTAGGCCAAACACTGTGCTAGATGCTGGCAATGTAGCAGTGGGCATCCAGGATTCCTTACCCTTCACGTAAAAATGGAAAGAAAGATTAAAACCTAAATTTCCCTGGAAACCTGCTGAAAAAGACTAGTGAAAATTCACAATCCGTATTATTTGATTCTTCATACTCTGTCGACTTCATTAGGAAGAAACGAAATGAAACCTATACAAGTCTTCCAAAAATGACATTATGGATATCTGACAAAATGCACTAAAAAGAGACCAAGGGCA
>RJWJ010026516.1:7089-23025 GCA_004363605.1 Indri indri | reverse complement strand
AAACATTTGTACCCCCAAAATATGCAGAAATAAATAAATAAATAACAAGGAAGGAAGAAATTTTTGGAGGAAATGGATATGTTTGTGGTATAGATGGTTCCATGGGTGCATACTTATCCGCAAACTCATAAAGTTGTATATACTAAGTATGTACAGCTTTTATATGTCAATTATACCTCCATAAAGAAGTTTAAAAGAAAAGGCATTGTTACTTTATGATATGTGAGTATCAGCATTTTAAAGATAGTTTCAAAATCATTCACAATCAGTATTTTAGAACAAGTTCTATTAATATTTGTTCATGTGATTGGCTCTCTCAAATTATCTAATAATAAAAACTCAGAATTAAGCCTATGAAATTTCTTAACTCTCTTCCCTTTTGTCTTTTAGCTGAGAGGTTTGTAGGGGTTATTTATTAAGTTATTCATCAAGCATATATTTTTTAATTTCTGCCATGTGGGGCACTACCAAGATAAATAAGATAAAACTGTTCACTTGAGACAACTTGCGATTTATTAGGTAAGATACACACTAAAAGAACCACAAACAAGATAAAATACAGTAAGTAGAAACAAAGATACAGTTACAAATGCTGATAGCATTCAGGGCAGGTAAAGATAACTTACAGATGTGCAAATCCTGGAAGCTGGAATGCCCAGAGTGTACCCCAAAATAAAATATTACAATACAATTAAGGGAGTTTAGGATGATGAGATTGGCATATAGAAAGTTCTTCACTCAATGGTGCCTGTGTCTGTCTCTGACTGCTAGTGCATAGCTGTACCACATTTTTGCAAGTTTCTCTTGCAGTTAGATGTTGAGATAAGTCTGAGCGATGGCCCATAGAATGGGCAGAAATGACATGCACTTCTAGACCTTGTCCATAAAACCTCCATGCACAATCCTAGAGAAGTGAAGAACCATAAAATGAAAAGAACCTCAGTTCCTGGGCATGTGCAAGACAAAGAAAACATTAGCCGACCAGCTTTGGACCTTTATCTGCAAGTTGGGAGAGGTGTATTTAGCCCAGCAGATAATGGAAGACAGGTTGAGGGAATTGGAAGCACTGGTATGTTTTACAGAGAGGATTGACATGAACAGAACTGGGTCATTCCTTTGGAACGAGACTAAGAATCCAGAGATGAAACCATCCGCATATGGTAATTTAATCTTTGACAAAACACACAAAAATATACCCTGGGGAAAAGAATCTCTTTTCAATAAATGGTGCTGGGAAAACTGGATAGCTACATGCAGAAGATTGAAACTGGATCCCCCATCTCTCACCTCTCACAAAACTCAATTCAAGATGGATAACAGACTTAAACCTAAGGCATGAAACCTTAAGAATTCTAGAAGAAGATGTTGGGAAGACCCTTTCCGACATTGGCCTAAGCAAATAATTTTTGAAGAAGACCCCCAAAGCAATCACAGAAGCAACAAAAATAAATAAATACATGGGATCTGATCAAATTAAAAAACTTTTGCACAGCCAAGGAAATAATCATTAGAGTGAATAGACATCCTACAGAATGGGAGAAAATATTTGCTCTCTACACATCTGATAAAGGGCTGATAACAAGAATCTATCTAGAGCTTAAAAAAATCAACAATAAAAAATTCAAACAACCCCATCAATAAATGGGCAAAGGAAATGAACAGAAACTTTTCAAAAGAAGACAGAATAATGGCCAGCAAACATATAAAAAAATTCTCAACATCTCTAATCATTAGAGAAATGCAAATGAAAACAGCAATGAGGCATCACCTAACCCCAGTGAGGTTGGTCTCTATCAAAAATTCCCAAAATGACAAATGCTGGTGAGGATGTGGAGAGACAGGAACACTCTTACACTGCTAGTGGGACTGCAAATTCATGCAACCTCTGTGGAAAAGAATTTGGAGATACCTCAAAGAGCTAAAAATAAAAATACCATTCGATCCAGCAATAGCACTGTTAGGCATCTACCCAAAAGAGCAAAAGACGTTCTATAATAAAGACATCTGCACCTGAATGTTTATGGCAGGACAATTTACTATTGCAAGGATGTGGAAACAACCCAAGTGCCCATCAATCCATGATTGGATTATTAAAATTTGGTATATGTATACAATGGAATATTACTCAATTATAAGAAATGACGGTGAGGTGATCTTGCTCTTCTTGTATTTTCTCGGATAGAGCTTGAGCCCATTATCCAAAGTGAGGTATCACAAGATCGGAAAAATGGGCTCCACAAGTACTTGCCATCAAATTGGCACTGACTGATCAACACTATGGTGCTCACATGGTAGTAATATTCTCCAGGGATTGGGGGTTGGGGGGGCAAACTCACAACTAATGGATGCGATGAGCATTGTAGAGGGGAAGGGCATGCCTCTAATCCTCGCTTGGGCAAGGCAAAGACATAAAATGTAACCAAAATGTATGTACCCTCATAATATCCAGAAATTAAAAAAAAAAAAAAACTGGGTCATTTAGGAAAACTGGTCTGAGTAAATTTTTTTATTAAGGTGCATTTGAAAAATGAAAAGATCAAGGTATTCTAAGATATAATAAAAGTATAATTAAAATAAGAGTTTGTGAAATCCAGATTTGGAAAGGAAGCATGTGAAGGCATAAGAAAAGGAAAATCTGGGGAGATAAGGACATGTTCAAACCCACTCTGAGCCCTTCACAGCCCGCTACTCACCCGAGACCATGCTGTAGGCAACACTCGCCAACATGTTGGCACCAGGAGAAACTCTCCAGGTTCCACTTCACACCTCTGAAACCCACTTGCTCTGCTGAGATTTCAAGTTGTCTTATGCCTGGTTTCTACTCTCTGCTTGTTACCTTCACACTGTCGTTCCTTTCGTTTGCTTGCTTGGTTTACTCTTCATTGATGTTCCCCTTGAGAACACTTAGCTCATGAACTCCAGGTCCTGCAGCCTCAGTGCATTCCCACTCTCAGCTCCCAGAATCCCACCCTGCATGTGTCTGAGAGTCAGGTCAGAGAGGACGATGTAGTTATGCAGACAAATAGCAGGTCCATCAAGAGCTGAGAAGTGATACACTTAGAAATTGTGGTTGGTTAAAGATGAAGTCTCCCAATTTTGAGTGAAATGTGTCTTAAGAGTCATTTATGTTCAGTTTCCCCTCAACTTAAAAAAACTTTTTAATCTATGGAAGAATTGAAAAAGTAATACAGTAAATGATCACACTCTGGTTAATGATAAGCATGAAGATGTTTCGGGATGAGATGTCCTGATGTCTGCAGCTTTGAAATGCATAAAAAAAGATAGTTTGATGGATAGACATGTGATGAGGCAACTTTAACAAAATGTTGTCAGTTATAGAATTTAGTTGGTGGGTAGATGGCAGATCTCTGTACAATTCTTTTCTCTAAATTGAAAATTTTCATAATAAAACATTGGAAATGAAAATGGTCAGTCATATGCCTTCACCCGGCTTCATCAAAGGCTGACATAATTTGCTCTATCTCTTACCTATTCATCTTCTATATAAATTATTTTTTCTGAACGATTGGAATAAAGTCGCCTACATCATGATATTCTTCCCCCTAAACATTTTATCAACCTCAATATTATTATTGCATTAAAGAAAATTAAAAATGATTATACAATATCTCTAACATGCAGTCAAAATTCAAATTGTCCCAATTTTCCCAAAATGTTGTGGTAGCTATTTATTTCCAATTCAGAATCTAATCAAGGTTATCATTGTGAGTGCTATGTTTCTTTAGTCTTTTTAAATAAGTCTCCTTTTCTCTTTTATTAAATTTTTTAAAAAAACCCTATAACATTGATTTTTTTGAAGACTCCAGGCTAGTTGTCCTACAAGAAGTTCCACTTTCTAAATTTATCTAATTTTTTTCCAAATGGAATTAGTTTATTTCAATATACCCTGTGTTTCTTATAAATTGGAAGTTAGCTCTAGAGGTTTGATAGACTCATGTTAAACAATTTTTGGCAAAAATGTTTCCTAAGCGTTGTGTACTTTATATTGTGTTGCACTAGAAGACACATAATGTCAGGATGTTTCATTATTAGTGAGTCTGAGATTGATTATTTGCTTAAGGCAATGAATGACAAATCTCTCCATTGTGAAAATGGAGTTTTCCTTTTATAATTAGCAGGTAACTTTCAGGTTGACACTTGGAAATGATAAGAATATCCTGTTCCTCATAAATCTTTAACCAATGATTTTAGCATTATTGATGATCCTTGCCTGAATTTTATCCTGTGGTTTGCAAGATGATGATTTTTAAAATTCTGTCATTTCTCTTTCACTCTTTTTTTAGTGTGAGCTGGTATTCTTCCCTAAAGAGGGCTTTTCATCTCATATCTTTCTCTCTCTCTCTTTTTGTATTTCTACATTCTTCTAGATTTTTTAAAGGGTAGATCATCAGAACATTTATTATTTATTTAACAAGAAGTTTAGAGATAGGAGTTTTCAAGGTTAATCATCACAGACCTACATTCTTTCCATCCTTAACATTAGTGGAATTGCTTTTTAGCCTCAAACCTGTCATCTCACGGTTGAAAGTTGGCTCCCAAAGCTCAGGCATTGTGTCTTCTCACTGTGTGCAAAGGCAGACCGTCTCTGCAAGGGCAAGGCAAGGTAAGGCTCTGTATTTTAACATGAGCATGGGGCTCTGTTTTTTTGTTGTTGCTGTTGTTTTTTAACCAGGAAGAAAATCCTTTCTAGAAGTTCACTAGCAGACTCTGCCTTATGTTTTATAGGCCAGAATTTGTGACATGGGCCCCTAGCTTCAAGTGAGCATCTCACAAAAGGAAATGGGAATGCCGCTTGAACCTATGATGATTTTCCACCTGGGACTGGCAGAGGGACCCACCTTCCCTGAGATCAAGGGGGCTTCACACATCAGTTGAGCAAAATTAGGATTCTCAGCAATAGTGAAGAAGGCAGAGTAGGGATAGGGCTGTTGGATAGGAAATAAAATGTGCCTAGCAGAATAACATTGGGATGGTTTCCAGGGTACTTAACTGTAAAACCAAAATGTTAAGTTTTTAGGCACGAGTTTCCCACTAACCAATCATGGGTTCTTAGTCAACACCAGATGGTCCTTTGAAGTCTCCTCAGTAGTGTCACATGACCTAATTAGTTTGCCTTTTCCAGAATGCAATATCGTTGAAATCGTGCAGTATATACCCTTTTAAACTTGCTTCTTTCACTTAGCAATATGCATTTAAGATTCATCCATTTTTTTTTCTTTTGGCTTGATAACTCATTTATTTTTATCACTGTATAATATTCTGTTGTATGGATTCAACACAGGTTATCCATTCACATGCTGAAGGAGCCCTTCTTGGTTGCTTCCAAGTTTTGGCAATTATGAATAAAGCTGCTATAAACATTCAGGTGCAGGCTTTTTGTAGACATAAGTTTTTAACCCAATTGGGTAAATACCTATAAATGTGATTGCTGAATTGCATGGCAAGAATGTGTTTAGTTTGGTGAGAAACTGCCAAACTGTTTTCCAAAGTGGCTGTACCATTGTGCATTCCCACCAGCAATGAATGAGAATGAATTATAATTTTTAGTCCTCTAATGACATATGATACTGAAAATCTTTTCAGATGCTTATTTGACACCTCTATATCTTCTTTGGTTAGATATCTGTTCAAATCTTTTTCCCATTTTTAAAAATTCAGTTGGTTGCTTTCTTATTGTTGAATTTTAAGAATTCTTTATATATTTTAGGAACAAGTGCTTTATAAAACATGTGTTTTGCAGTTATTTTCTTCCAGTCTGTAGCTTGTCTCTGCACTCTCTTAGCAGTATGTTTCACTTTTAATTTTCATAAAGTTCAACTTATCAATTTTCCCTTTAATGGATCAGGCTTTTGGCGTTGTATCTTAAAACTTATCATGAAGGGTCTCCTCGAGTTTTTTCATTTAATATGTTATTGCCAATTACCATAATTATTTTTTGATGTTCCAATTGTGCAATTTAGGTTGTATGAATCTCTTTAATATTGCTTCTGGGTCATTTTTACAGGAGCCCATTAATCTTTGAATATTTTCTTACTTTATTGCTTATATGAACAGTTTAAAAATCTGTCCTTTAGATTAAAAAAATTAACATGGGTTTGAAAAATAATTCATTAATTTATTCAACAAATATTTATTGTGCTCTTACTATGTGTCAGGCTCTGTTCTAGCGCTCAGAATACACAGAGCATTTAAGTAGAAGGAATAAAACATAGAAAGCTCCTGAAGCAGTGATGTGTGCGCTGTGATCAAGGAAGAACAAGGAGGTCAGGATGTTTGTAACGGAATGTGCAACTGGTAACAGATGAGAGTAGGGTGTGTGAGGGGGAGATTGCATAGGATCGTAAGGATCCTTGTAAGGACTTTGGCTATTTACCTGAGAAACGGGAAATCGGTCCAGAGTCTTGGGAAGAAGAGTGATATCGTCTAACTTAGATGTTCACTCGGCTTCTGTGTTGACGATATACACTTGGAGGAGAAAATTAGAAGACCAGTTAGAAAGCTATTAGATAACGCAGGTAAGAAATAATGTGTAGCAGAGATGCTAAGAAATCCTGACTACAGACAGGTTTTTGTAGACACAGAATATAAGATTTGCTCATGAACTAGATAGAATGAAAAAAAGGGGAGAAATCAAAGACAACACCCAGGTTTTTGGCCTGGACCAAAAGGATGGACTTGTCATCATTGGCAAAAGGAAGACAGAAGTGGTGCAGGTTTTGAGGGAAGATTAATTTATATTGGACATATCAATTTTGAGATACTTATAAACATCTAAATAGAGATGTTAAATAAGAATTAGACAAATCATTCTGGAAATGAGAGGTTAGATCTGGACTTGAGTAATACATGGAGGCATCTTCAATGTATAAAATAGTTTTTAAAATTCTGAAACTATCTGAAATCACTGAGGGAAAGTGTAGGCACCAAAGGAAAAAAATCCAAAGACTGAGAATGACTCCAATTTTCATTTGCAGGCTTTGCATAATACAGCAATAGGCTCTCTGGAAACAGATGGAGGGAAAAATCCTCCTTCTCCCCCTCCGTCAAGATGAAGACAAATTGTCCCCCATACATAAATCTGTGGAGGGCTTCTCTTCAGTAGCTATAACAGCATAATCTGTGTATAAAGCAGGTATCATAATCTAACTTAATGGAGCAATCCAAATATGTATTAATAAATATAAGTAAATACCAACATAAAAATTTCAGTGTGTATGTGATTTATTATACATTTTGTCAATAGTATTTCAGTTTTATTAGGCTTATTATTCCTTTTATTATTACCTAATCTTTAGTTAGGAAAAATCTCTCATTCGTTCATTTGCTCTTTTATTCAATAGATATTTAATAAGTGTTTATTGTGTGTCAAGTATTTTTGGCCAGTTTTTGTGGCTGTAACATAGTTTGTTTTATTATGTTCCTATTCCTTCTGGGGTTTTTTTTGTTTATTTGTTTGTTTTGAGACAGAGTCTTGCTCTGTTGCCTGGACTAGAGTGCTGCGGTGTCAGCCTGCTCACAGCAACCACAAACTCCTGGGCTCAAGTGATCCTCCTGCCTCAGCCTCCCGAGTAGCTGGGACTACAGGGTGTGCCACCTCGCCTGCCTAATTTTTTCTATTTTTAGTAGAGATGGGGTCTCAGTCTTGCTCAGACTGGTCTTGAGCTCCTGACCTCAAGCAATCCTCCCACCTCGGCCTCCTGGAGTGCTGAGATTACGGGTGTGAGCCACCGTGTCCGGCCTCCTTGTGTTTTCAAAAACTGGCCTTTGAATTTATTTGAGCAGAAAGAAAGTGTGAACATGGTTATTTTTAGAGAGTTGAAATTAGATATGCAAAAACCACACATACATGCATCTACTGCTTTATAACTGCAGCAATATCAGCAAAATTTCATGTTCGGAAATTTTGTTGTAAGAAAATGGTATTTTTAAAAATTCCCACTACTGGTACATCCAAGGATTTTGTGAAGCAAAATGGATTGAGTTACTTCGAGTTCAAGAAACCAATTATGTATTGAAGTCATGGGGTCCTTTGGCAATAACCTTGAGGAGCTGAAAGATGTCCTGGGAATCTCACCGCTTACTCTCAAAGCTACCAATTCTTGTAGGTCTCCACTAATCCATATCAACTCACACTGTTGAGTTTTTGATCCTAAACTAAATACACTGGCCTGTCCTGATATCAAGAATCCTTGTTGTCTCCATTTGCCTAAATATAAAACCTTGGTGTTACTTATGGTCATTTTTGAGGTGATAATACCAAAGAGAGGTAAACATTTTTTTAAAAACTGCCAAAGATTTATTTCTAGACTCCAGGTTCCACAAATTAATAGACCTTGTTGACGATGATCCAACAAAAAGTGATTCATTTACTTTGGTAACATATGTCCCTTCTTAATCTTCCTTATGAACTTCAAACTTTAAAATGGGAGAAAAATTAGGTTTACTCTAAATTACCATGTCATCTAATATCAGCAAAAGCAACAACTAAAAGATCTGCATTTCCATTTCTTAAAAACAAAATATTCAAAACCATTCTAAGTTTGTCTTAAATTACCTCCTTAGTTACTGAGTTATTCAATGGAACTGGAGCATAAAGTAAAAGTAGAGATCCATATCAACGTGAAGGAAAACATTCGTCTACTAACAGATGTGCAAAGAAAAGTTTAAACATATGCCAAGCCCTGAGGAAGTGCCAAAGCTGCTCTGCAAAGAACTAGTTAGAAGCCTCATGCTTCTGGGCAATGGAGTTTAGGAACTACCAACATAGGAAATTTCTGCTACAGAGAATGTAAATAAACCCCGAACCAAAAAATTTTAAATGTCATTACTTGCTCTCAATGAGAAAGACATACTTAGGAACGCTGAGAGATCAATAACTAAATGTCAAGTTTTCCACAAATTGTTCATGAAATTTGCATCTACCCAGTGAACCGTGGAAAATAATGGACGTTCTGAAATTTGCTGGTCTGAATTGTTGTATTTCACAAACTTAGAAAATAAATTATTAACACGTGTCACTTTAAAGGTTAGCAAACGTAAAATAAAATAAAGCTAAGGAAAGTTGAAAAAAGATGATAACAAACAAACAAAGTAAGCCTAATGTCCTCCTGGCTCATCTATGCCATTGCAAATTGATCTCACAGAAGCTGAGAGTAGTATATTGGTTACCAGAGACTGGGGAGAATGGAGGGGAGATGGGGAGAGATTGGTCAACAGGTGTAATGTAACAGTTATATAGGAGGAATAAATTCTGGTACTTTATTGTGTAGTAGTGTGACTATAGCTAACAATAATGCATTTTATATTTCAAATAGCTACAAGATTTTTAATGCTCCTACAAAAATGAAATGATACATGTTTAAGGTGATGGATGTGCTAATTACCATGGTTTGATCATTACACAATGTATACATATTTGGAACATCACATTGTACCCCCAAAATATGCACAGTTATTATGTCTCAATTAAAAAATAAGCAATCAAATATGAACTAAAATGTTGCTAAAATTATACATAAAATCATGCAATGACAGCATGGCTTAAGAAAAATGCAAGTTTATTTTTCGTAAGGACTAAGTAAAGAACCAACTTTTTGTAAGATGGGCTGAGAAAAAAATGAATAAAGACAAAAATATTGAAAATAAAAAAATGAAGCATAGTTCTTGATGCTTAGTGTTTTTAAAAATAGAAGCTCTTATAAAGAACTAATCCATTTGGAAACTTAGATGCAATATTCAATTATCTTCCTTTTAATCTTCTAGTATATTTTTCTATATTATAAATTTTTCTCTAATTTAGATATGCCTCGTAAATTGTGATGTTATCATTAAATTCAAAATTTCATTCTTTCATTATGATTTGTGGACCATGAATTTATATAGAAGCATATTACATTTTTCTAGATTTATTTTTTTAATTGATGAATAAAAGTTGTGTGTATTTATGATGTACAACACGATCCTTTGAAATATGTATACATTGTGGAATGGCTAAATTGAGCTCATTAACATATGTATTATCTCACATACTTATATTTTTTGGTGTTGTGAGAACATTTAAAAATCCACTGTCTTAGTAATTTTCAAAATACAATACATTCCTATTAATTACATTGTACAATAGGTCTGAATGTATTCCCCCTAACTAAAATTTTAGATCCTTTGACTAACATCTCTCAATCCTACATTCGCCCTCACCCTACTCCCAGCCACTGGTAACCACCATTCTATTAATACTTTCTGCTTCTATGAATTCAACATTTTTAGATTCCACATATAAGTGAGATCATGCGGCATTTGTCTTTCTGTGCCTGCCTTTTTCCACTTAACATAATGTCTTACAGATTGACGCACACTGTGGCAAATGGCAGGATTTCTTTCCTTTTTGGGGGCTAAATAATATGCCATTGTGTATAAATTCCACCTTTTCTTACTCTTTTCATCTGTTGATGGATACTTGGGTTGATTCCATAGCTTAGCTATTGTGAATAATACTGCAATGAACATAAGAGTTCAGATATCTCTTCAGCATACTGATTTTGTTTTCTTTGAATATACCTAGTAGTGGGATTGTTGGATCACATGGTAGTTCTTTTTAAAAATTTTTCAGGAACCTCCATACTCATTTCCATAATGGCTGTATTAATTTACGTTCCCACCAACAGTGTGCGAGGGTACCCTTTGTTCACATTCTCTCCATTGATTGATAATAGCCATTCTAACATATGTGAAATGATATCTCATTGGTGTTTTAATTTTCATTTTCCTGATTATTAGTGATGTTGAACATTTTTTCATGTATCTGTTAGCTATTTGTATGTCTTCTTAGGAGAAATGTCTATTCAGGACCTTTGTCCATTTTCTAATTGGGTTATTTGTTTTCTTGCTATTGAATTGTTTGAGTTCCTTATACATTTTAGATATTAATCCCTTTGTAGATAAAAGGTTTGTAAGTTTTTTACCCATTCCATAGGTTTTCTCTTTGTTGATTATTTCCTTTGCTGTGCAACTTTTTAATTTGATATAATCCCATTTGTCTGTTTTTGCATTTGTTGCCATAGTTTTTGCTGTCATATGCAAATAATCATTGCCCTGATCACCAGACCAATGTCTGGAGCTTTTCTCTGTTTTCTTCTAGTAGTTTTACAGTTTGGGGTCTTATGTTTAAATATTTTTTTTTTTTTATTTGAGACAGAGTCTTACTCTGTCACCCCGGGTAGAGTGCAGTGGCATCATCATAGCTCACTGCAACTTCAAACTCCTGGGCTTAAGCAATCCTCCTGCCTCAGCCTCCCAAGCAGCTGGCACTACAGGCATACACCATCATGCCCAGGTAATTTTTCTATTTTTAGTAGAGATGGGGTCTTGCTCTTGCTCAGGCTGGTCTTGAACTCCTGAGCTCAAGCAATCCTCCCAACTCAGCCTCCCAGAGTACTATGATTATAGGTGTGAGCCACTGCATCTGGCCTATGTGTAAGTCTTTAATGCATTTTGAGTTGATTGTTGTGTATGGTGTGACTAAGAGTCTAATTTCATTTTTCTGCATGTGGATAGCCAGTTTTCCCAACACCATTTATTGTTAAGAATATTCTTTCCCCCTGTGTGTTCTTGGTATCTTTGTAGAAAACCAATTGACTGTAAATGCATGGATTTATTTCTGGGCTTGCTTGGTGTATGTGTTTGTTTTTATGCCAGGGTCATGCTGTTTTGATTACTATGGCTTTGTAGTATATTTTAAAATCCACTAATGTGATGCTTCTAGCTTTGCTCTTTTTGCTCAAGATTTCTTTGGCTATTCAGGAACTTTCATGGTTCCATATGAATTTTAGGATTTTTTTTTTCTCTGTGAAAAATATCATTGGAATTTTGATACGGATTGAATTGAATCTATTGATCATTTTGAGTAGTATGAATATTTTAACAATATTAATTCTTCCAATATGTGAAGACAGGATGTATTTCCAATTATTTATATTCTTAAATTTCTTTCATCAATGTTTTATAGTTTTCAGTATATAGATCTTTCACCACCTCTGTTAAACTTATTCTTAAGTATTTTTTATTTTTTTGAAGCTATAGTAAATGGGATGGTTTTCTTGATTTCTTTTTCAGACAGTTTTTTTGTTAGTGAATAAAAACGCTATTGACATTTGCATGTAGTTTTTGTATCTTGGAACTTTACTGAATTCATTTGTTAGTTCTAGTAGTTTTTTGCTGGAGTCTTTAGGGCTTTCTATATGTAAGATCATGTTATCTACAAGCAAAGACAATTTAACTTCTTCCTTCTTAATTTGGATGCTTCTTATTTATTTGTCTTGCATAATTGCTCTTGCTAGGACTTTCAGTACTATATTAAGTAGAAGCGGCAAGAATGGGCATCCTTGTCTTGTTCCTGACCTTAGAGGAAAATCTTTCTGCTTTTCCCTGTTGTGTAAGTTAGCTGTGGGCTTGTCATATATGGCCTATATTATGTTGAGGTATGTTTCTTATATGTCTAGTTTGTTGAGAATTTTATCATGAAGGGATGTTGAATTTTGTCTAATATTTTCTCTGCATCTATTCAGATGAAAATATGAATTTAATCCTTCCTTCCTGTGGTACATGTGGTTAATGTGTATATCACATTTATTATTTTGCATATGTTGAACTATCCTTGCATCCCTGGAGTAAATCCCACTTGATCATGATGAATGATCCTTCAAATGTGCTGGCAAATTTGGTTTGCTAGTAATTTGTTAAGGATTTTTTTCATGTATGTTTATCAGGGTTATTGGCCTGTAGTTTTCTTTTCTTGTGGTGTCCTTGCCTGGCTCTGTTATTAAGATAATGCTGGCCTCAAAATAAAGTTTGGAAGAATTCCCTCCTTTTAAATTTTTCGGAAGAATTTGAGAAGGATTGGTATTAGTACTTCTTTAAATGTTTCGTAGAATTCAGCAGTGGAACCATTAGGTCCTAGGCTTTTCTTTGATGGGTGACTCTCTGTTACTGATTCAACTTTCTAACTCATTATTGATCTATTAAGATTTTTTATTTCTTTATACAGGCAGTGCCTGCATTATGAACAACCAGACTTACATCATTCCATACTTATGAATGGGCTCCCAAGGCTCCCCATAAGGATAATGTATAATTAAATAGTAAAATAATTTGGGAACTAGTTTCTGCCACGCATGTAACCAAACCTGCATGCCATGAGTGGTTTGATAGTGTGGTATCTTTACTCTGGTGGCTAGACTCGCTGTTTGTATGGTTTGTATACACAGCATTACTTTCATATTAACTTTTTTGTTTGATTCTGTGAGTCTGTGTTTACACTTATGACCATGTGTCCAAAGTGAAAGTCCACTGCAAGTCCAGGCGAGCCTGCAGGGAAGAGAAAGGTGATTACAGTGGAAATGAAAGTCGACATAATTAAGCATTTGGGGAAAAGCCAGACACCATCATTCATTGGGAAAGTGTTAGGCTTCAGGTACTTGACTATCAGAACAATTATAAAGGATAAAGTGAGAATAATGGAACATGTGAAAGGCAGTGCTCCAATGAAAGCACCAATTATTACTAAGCAGCATAGTAGATTAAATATTGAAATGGAAAGACTATTATTGATTTGATTAAAAGATCAAAATAAGCATAACATTTTTGTTAGCCTAGGAATTAAAAGAAAGAGCACAATAGTTTCTGTAACATTATTACAGTACAGGGATATTATTATTATTATTACAGTATTACACTGTATTATTATTATCACAGCTGAGCCATTATAGTATTGTTATTATTATTACCATATATGTACCATTCATCAGGGATCTAAGTTACATATAAACCTGACCTAAAGACATTTTCAGGAATGTATCTCACCCATAACCCAGGGACCACCTGTAATTCAATCTTGGTAGATTATACATTTCTAGGAATTTATCCATTTCTTCTAGATCATACAATTTGTTGTTACATAATTTCAATAATAGTCTCATAATTTTTTGCATTTCTGTAGTATCACTTATAATGTCTCCTCTTACATTTCTGATTTTGTTTTTTTGAATCTTCTTTCTTTTTTGTTTTGTTTTAGTCTAAAGATTAAACCAGCTCTTAGTTTCATTGGTCTTTTCTTTTTTCTAGTCTCTGACTCTTATTAGTTCCTTTCTTCTGTTAACATGAGCTCAGTTTGTTCTTTTTTCTAGTTTCCTGAGATGCAATATTAGGTTGTATATTTTAGATCTTTCTTCTTTTTTGAGGTAGGCATTAATTGCCATGAACTTCCCTCTTAGACCTTCTTTTGCTACATCCCCAATAAGTTTTTGTATGTCATGTGTCTATACTTTCTTTTGTCTCATGATATTTTAAAATTTCCCTTTTATTTTCTTCTTTGACCCCTTGGTTGTTCAAGAACATGTTGTTTAATTTAATTCTGAAACTCTTCCTTTTATTGATTTCTAGTTTGATATCATTGTGGTTGGAAAAGATACTTAAAATTATTTCAAACATCTTAAATTTGTTAAGACTTGCTTTGTGGCCTAAATCAATTATCCTGAAGGATGTCCCATGTGCATTGAGAAAAATGTGTATTTTGTTACTGTTGAATGGAATATTCTTATATATATCAGTTAGGTCTATCTGTTCTTAAGTATAGCTCAAGTTCAATATTTCCTTATTGATTTTCCATTTGGATTATCTGTCCACTGCTGAGAGTGGGATATTGAATTTTATAGTCTATGTCTGTCTTCAGTTCTATTAATATTTATTTTATATATTTAGGTGCTCCAGAATTGCATGAATATGTATTTATAATTGTTATATTCTTTTGATGAGTTGACCTTTTTATCATTATATGACCTTCTTTGTCTCTTTTTATAATTTTTGACTTCACGTTTATTTTATCTGATGTTAAGTATAGCTACTTCTGCTCTCTTTTGGTTTCTGTTTGCATGGACTTTTTCTATTCTTTCATGTCCATGTGTGTTCATAAATATAAAATGAGTCTCTTGTAGGCAGCATATAATGGGGCCTTACTATTTTTAAATTCATTCAGCTATTCTTTGTCTTCTCATTGGATAAGATAATTATTGATAATTAAGGGCTTGCTGTCATTTTGTTCATTGTTTTCTGGTTGTTTTATAGATTCTTTGTACCTTTCTTCCTCTCTTGATATCTTCTTTGTGATTAGATGATTTTCTGTAGTGGTATACTTTGATTTATTACTTTTTATCTTTTATGTATCTACTATAGGTTTTTGCTTTGTGGTTGCCATGATGCTTACATAAAATATAATTATAACAGGCTATTTTAAACTAATATCAACTTAACTTTGATTGCTTAAAAAACCCTACGATTTTACTTCACCCGCATTTTATGATTTTGGTGTCACAATTATATCTTTTTATATTGTGTATCTATTAACAAGTTATTATAGCTGTGATTATTTTTAATAGTTTTGTCTTTTAACCTTTATACTAAAGATATAAGTGATTTATACACCACCATTACAGTACTAAAGTATTCTGAATTTGACTATCTACTTACTTTTAACAGTGAGTTTTATACTTTCATATGTTTTAATGTTATTAATTGGTGTCCTTTTCTTTCAGCTTGAAGAAGTCTCTTTAGCATTTCTTGTAAGGCAGGTCTAGTGTTGATGATCTGCTTCAGCCTTTCTTTTTCTGAGAAAGTCTTTATCTCTCCTTCATTTCTGAGATACAGTTGTGCTGGGTAAAGCATTCTTGGTGGCCAGTTTTTTTTTTTTTTTTTTTTTTTCCTTTTAGCACTCTGAATATATCTTCCCACTCTCTCCTGGCCTGTAAGATTAATACTGAGAAATCTACTGACAGTCATTTCAGAATTCTTTAGTATGCATTATACTTCTTTTGTCTTGCTACTTTCAGGATTGTTTGTTTTTGATTTTTGAAAGTTTGATTATAA
>RJWJ010026515.1:0-22757 GCA_004363605.1 Indri indri | reverse complement strand
AAAAAAAATCCTAGATATATTAAAAAACAAAAACAAAAACAAAAACTAGACGATGTCTTAACTCCCTTTCGTAATTCTGGATCTAAAATAAAACCCTGCATAAAGACGGGATGCTGCTGTATGAGAAGACAGGGAACGGTGCCACCTTGGAACGCCTGTGCCACCCACAGTGCACTCAGGGAGATCGTATATTTCAAACGGTGTAAATGTTTAATATTTTAACCAGATATTAAATTAATATGAATTATATTTCTACAGAAGCCTTGAAAATATATGCGGGTTCTGTCTATATGGTTTCTAGAGAGGATAACATGAGCATTTGCCATGGTATGCAAATTATGACCAACATGTTATTCCTCTCATAATATTTATAAAATATCCTGCCTTAAAATCAGTGTGGAAATATCCACAAACCTGTTATCTGTATTCTCACAAATTCAGACTTTTCTTTCCTGTTGGCAATTTCAAACTTGGGCTGGACCCCAGGTAATAAAGGCAGGACAGAGGCAGGAAGTGAGGGTGGCTCTGATTCACCCTGGCCTAGCTCTCCTCTCCTGTTCTCCTTCCTTCCTCTCGGGAGGCCCTCAGAAGAGGAATCTTTCATCTTCTCCAAGAAGAGACTTTTCCTTTCCCTCACATTCTAGTGCAAGGGTCTTTTTGATAAAATTACTTTTTTCCCTTTGGGTAAATACCCAGTAGTGGGATTACTGGATCAAATGGTAGGTCTACTTTCAGTTCTTTGAGGAATCACCACACTGTTTTCCATGGAGGTTGCACTAGCTTGCAGTCCCACCAGCAGTGTGTAAGTGTTCCTTTCTCTCTGCATCCAAGCCAGCATCTATTGTTTTGGGACTTTTTTCTTTTTCTTTTTTTTTTTTTAAACTAATTTAAGTTTTATTTCCCCATTATTCCCAACTTTATAGTGTGTTTTATTTATTTATTTTTTCTTTTTTATTTCAGCATATTACGGGGGTATGAATGTTCAGGTTACATATATTGTCCTTTCCCCCTTGAGTCAGAGCTTCAAGCGTGTCCATCATCCAGACGGTGCTGGGCAAAGGACATGAACAGAAACTTTTCAAAAGAAGACAGAATAATGGCCAAGAAACGTATGAAAAAATGCTCAACATCTCTAATCATCAGGGAAATGCAAATCAAAACCACAATGAGATACCACTTATCCCCAGTGAGACTGGCCTTTATCAAAAAGTCCAAAAACAATAAATGTTGACTTGGATGCAGAGAGAGAGGTGAGATGGGAACACTCATACACTGCTGGCGGGACTGCAAACTAGCACACCCTCTGTGGAAAGCAATATGGAGATACCTCGAAGAGATACAAGTAGATCTACCATGTTTTGGGACTTTTGATAAAATCCATTCTCACTGGGGTTAGGTGATATTTCGTTGTGGTCTTGATTTGCATTTCTCTGATGATTAGTGACTACCGAGCCTTTCTTCATATGTTTATTGACCATTAGTCTATCTTCTTTTGAAAAGCTTCTATTCATGTCCTTTGCCCACTTTTTAATGGGGATGTTTAATTTTTTTCTTGTTGATTTGTTTGAGTTCTTTGCATATTCTGGTTATTAGCCATTTATGGATATATAGCATGTGAATATTTTCTCTTATTCTGTAGGTTGTCCATTTGATCTGTTGATTGTTTCCTTTGCTGTGCAGAAGCTTTCTAATTTAATCAAGTTCCACTTATTTATTTTTGCTATTGCTGTAATTGTCCTTGGGGTCTTTTTTTTTAAAATTTTTTTATTTCAGCATATTACGGGGGTACGAAAGTTTAGGTTAATGTTTAGGTTAATTTCCTCCATGACCCAATAATCATTCAGCAGTAGGTTGTTTAATTTTCACGACTTCGAGTAGAATTGAGTGTTACTGTTAGAGTTGATTTCTAATTTTATTCCACTATGGTCTAGGAAGATACATGGTATAATTTCTATTTTTTTGAATTTGTTGAGACGCATTTTGTGACCTAAGATGTGACCAATCTTAGAGAATGTTCCATGTGCTGATGAGAAGAATGTATATTCAGTAGTTTTTGGGTAGAATGTTCTGTAAATGTCTGTTCGGTCCATTTACTCTAGAGTCTCATGTATGTCGAGTGTTCTTTATTTATTTTCTGCTTGAGTATCTGTCCAGTTATGTCAGTGGGGTGTTGTAGTCCCCAGTAATTATGATGCTGCTGTTTATCACTTTGTTTAGATCTTGTAGGGTTTGCTTTATGAATCTGGGTGCACCAGTGTTCAGTGCATAAATACGTAGGACTGCTATGTCTTCTTGACAAATTGCTCCCTTTACCCTTATATAATGACCATCTTTGTCTTTCTTTACTTTTGTTGATTTGAAGTCTATGTTATCCAATATGAGAATGGCTATACCTGCTTTCTTTTCATTTCCACTTGTATGAATATTTTTTTCCATCCCTTCATCTTGAGTCTCAATGAGTCCTTGTGGGTTAGATGTGTTTCCTAGAGACAGCAGATACTTGGCTTGTATTTTTTTTTATCCTTTCAGCCAGTGTATGTCCATTGAGTGGGGAATTCAAGCCGTTCGTGTTTATGAAAAAATTGATAAGTGGGATGTATTTCTGTTCATCCTGTTGGGTAGAAACTTATTGCTTTGTTTTACCTCTTGAACCATTGTTCATGTGGGCTCTGAGCTTTAGCTTTTGGGTGACTTTACACTGGTGGGTTTCTATTGTGCTAATTGATGTATAATGCAGATTTGAGTACTTCTTGCAGGGCAGATCTGGTCTTGACCAATTCCCTCAGTTTTTGCTCTTCTGAAAAAGTCTTTTTTCCTTCCTCATATACAAAACTTAGTTTTACAGAGTACCAAATTCTAGGCTGGCCATTATTCTGTTTAAGAAGACTGAGAATGAAGCCACAATCCCTTCTGGCTTGTAAGGTCTCGGTTGAGAAGTCTGCAGTTAGCCTGATGGGTTTTCCTTTGTAAGTTACCTGATGTTTTCGCCTTATGGCTCACAGGAGTTCCTCTTTCATGTTACCTTTTGCTAGTCTCATGACTATGTGTTGTGGTGATCGTGTCTTTGCAGTGAATCTCCCAGGTGTTTGTTGAGCTTTTCGTACCTGGATATCTAAATTTCTAGCAAGACTAGGGAAGTTTTCCTCAATTATTCCCCCAGATAGATTTTCCAACCCTTGTGTGTTTTCTTCTTCACCCTCAGGGATGACTGTAATTCTTATGTTTGGCCTCTTTACATAATCCCATATTTCTTGTCGGCTTTGTTCCTTCCTCTTAATTCTCTGTTCTTTGACTGACTTGTTTAATTCAGAGGGATTGTCTTCAAGCTCTGTTATTCCTTCTTCTGCCTGGTCTAGTCTATTCTTAAGACTTTCAACCGTAGTTTGTATTTACTTGAAGGAATTTTTCATTTCCAGAAGTTCTATTTGATTTTTCTAGATGATTCAATTTTTTTAGTCAATTTTTCATTCATTTCCTGATTTTTTTTTTTTGTGGTTTATTTGTGTTGGTTTTCCATTTTCTCTTGTATTTCATTGAGCTTACTTATTATCCGTATTTGGAATTCTTTATCTCTCATTTCAATATTCTGATTTTGGTTAGTATCCATTGCTAGAAAGCTGGCGTTCCCTTTTGGGGGTGACCTTTTGCTCTGACTCTTCATACTTCCAGAGTTCTTTTGCTGATTCCTTCTCATCTGGAGCAGCCATTGCTTCTTATTTTGAATTTTCTTTTGTTTAGATAAGGCTTTTTCCTCTCACTTCACTTGTACATGTGTGTTTGTAGTATATGTTGGGTAAGAACTTTCAGTTTTGCTTGTGGGTGCTTTGATGGTGATCTATTACTAAGTTCTAGATAGATGCCTTGGTGATAGATATCCTTGGTTTGGTGGTTTGCTCAGCTGCTAGTTGTTTGTAGGCTGTAGGAGTAGTGAGCCATGTGAGTGGGAAGACTCCCTGTCTTTCTCTGAGGAGAGAGGATGGAGGTCTTTGAAATCCTTTATCTTTTCCTAACCCTGTGGTCTTCTTAACAGTGCGAATTGTAATGGCACACCCAGTTTAATCTCTGAGACAATAGGTGGTGCTTGTGGGTGAGAATCTACCACACCCTGTATGATTGAGTCAGTAAATGCTATAAAGGTTGTGCAAATTGACCTCCTTGTCAGTAGGTGGCACTTGCCATAAGGAAGAAGCTGCAATGTTGTTTTTGGGTCCTGTGACTGGCCCTAGTCCCTCAGGAGAAGCACTCAAATGCCCCTGGTGGTGGGTGGAGCCCTGGAAATTCAGGTGAGTCCTTATTCTCCACCACAGCAAATGCGGGTGGGGGAGTACAGATGGGTGGGGCTAGTTTGAGTGAGCTTGTCCTCAGGCTCCACCAAAGCTGGCAAGGTATCTGTTTCAGTAGGAATCAAAAGTCTGCTCTCAGTTTCTGGGCAAAGCCACCAGGGAGGGGCTGAAGTGGCCCCACCCTACCAGAAAGTCTGTTTGTTGAGGTGGGGCCATCTGAGATTCACAGTTGGGCAGTCTGGAGTGGGCCTCACTCCTCTCTGCTCTCCCTTGCTCTACGGTTTTCTCCTGGCATCTGCCAGCCTGAGCTGAGAGCACAGCACTCCTATAGGGGTAAGGTGCCCCATGAGCACACCGCAGCTGGGACCCACACTACACTCCCTGCCCCCAGTCTGCCCATGTGGGTTCCCTTGCCTCTGAGACTAATTCCTATGTCTCCTCCCCTCATCCCATTCCCCCAAGCAACATGATCGAGACGTGGGGGTATGGGATCTGGCCGGCAGGCACATCCCCAGGCCCCTGAAGATCAATCCCTTACCATGCCAGGATGAAGTGCACTGGTCCCAAGTTGCCCATGGGGTGCCCAAGCAGGTTCGATGTCCCTCTGCATTGGGATGTGCCCTGCTCTGATGAAGTCTCTGAGCAAGCAGCACCAGGGAGGGCCAGTGGGCAGGGAGCTCACAGTTTGAGCACCCCTCAGTCTGCTGCAGGACCCCGAGAGGAAAGGTCTGAGCCCTGCTCTCTGTGGAAGCCTCAGTGTGGTGGCTCAATTGTCTCTCTCGACACCTTCCCTCAGATCCACACTCAATCTCTGTTTGTCTGTTTGCTCGTTTTTTCTCTTTCATCTAAAACCTCTCCTTTTTACTGAGACACTCTGGCACCTGTGTCTCTGGTCAGCCATCTTCACGATTAGGAATTTGGAGCCAGGATGCCTGAGTTTATATTCCAGCTTCACTACTGACTAGCTTTGTGATCTCGGACAACAAAACAAAACAAACAAACAAACAAAACACAACAAACACCAATCAACAAACAAAACACCCCTCCCTGTGCCTCAGTTTCTCTGGGAATGGGGTCAATAACAGTTGTCTGCCTCCTGATTTATTATAAGGACTAAGGGATTGCTGTCTATCATTAGCACAATGTCTGGCATATAGTAAGCACTCAATAAATAGTAGCTCAGGACTCAGTGCTTCACTCTTTTCTCCATCCTAGAACTCAACCAGTCTCAGGGCTCTAAAGTACCCTTTGCATGTTGGTGACTCCTAAATATTTATCTCCAGCCCCGACTCTCTTCCGAGTTCCAGGGTTGAATGTCCAATTATTTATTCAACATCTTCTTCTTTCATGATGACCTTAAAAGTTTGATAAAGTGAGATAATAGGATAGGGAAACAATTACGGGTTATGACCTCAGTTCTTGTCTGATCTTGCCACTAATCAGGTGCGTGACTTTGGACATTTCAGTTTTGTCATCTGGAGTGCATGGTCTGTGAGCTTCCTTCCAGCTCGGCATTTCTAGAGGTGCGAGTGATTTGCAAACAGTGAAAGGCACGATATAAGCATAAAGCATTTTTAATGTATAACTCTTCCCAATTATCCCTGCACACAGTGGTTCCTTGGTGCTCAGAGCCCTAAACTCGTTTGTCCAGTTGGTGAGCACTGCGGTGGTGGCTTCTTGCTGTAGCAGTAAGAGCTCAAGTTCCAGAGTTAGACTGGGCTTGAATTCTAGCTCTTCAACCTGTCTGGCTTGTAAAGTTACTTGACTTCTGTAATTCTCCTGTGTTTTTCCAGATGCCTTTGGCTATAAGTTACTGACCACCTGACTGAAAGTGGCTTACAAAGTAAGGATGCAAGAGTATTATGTCAAGGCAATGCTTGACAAGAAGCTGGAAATAGGTGGTTCCAGGATTGGTTTGGCAAAACCAGGTTGGCTTTGTTCTCAGTGATGCCAGAGACAGGAAGCATGGAAGAGGGCTTATCCTTATCCAGATGCTTCTTTTGTAAGGCAGGAAAGCCTTTCTAGAAAACCCCAGCAGAAATTTCCTTAGCTTCTATTGGCTGGAATTGGGTCCCATGTTTACACTTTAGCTGCAAGGAATGCTGAGAAAGCCAGCCTATGACACGTGGAGATCAGCCCTGCCCACAAGGAAGGGGGAGGGAAGGGGCTTTTGAGCAGGCGATCAAAGGTGTCTGTGACAAAAATCTAGCTCAGATGATTGTGAAAATCAAATGGATTTATTTGTTTATTCATTTATAGTGAATCTTTAGGCTCATCAAACGCTTATGTGGTGGTTATTATATGCCAGGTACTGTTTAATGTTAACCCATGTCTTCCTCACAACTTTACGAGGGGGGTACTGTTTTGATGCCCATTTTACAGATGAGGAAACTGAGGCACCAAGAAATTAAAATAACGAGCTAAGGACTCACAACCTGTAAATTGTGGAGGCAGAATTCAGACCTGGCTCCAAAGCCTGTGCTGCCCACCCCTGCTCCACAATGTGTCTCCGAAATGTGTGTTAAAGCATCACTCGGAGAAGACCGCCCGGCAATGCTGCTCTTCCGTCTCTCCTCTGGTCCTGCCACAAGAGCGTATGCACCCACTAGATGAAGGGGCAATGAGAAAAATCAGAATGTACCACTTTGAGTGCCCTCCTCTCACCCATTCCAGCTTTCTGTGTTTGGTTTTCCTCTTCCGGTGAATTCCTATCAGTTTCAAAAAAATTTGTGAAATCTATTCCAAAATCTTTTCCCTACTTGTTTTATTTTTTTTTTTTGCTCCTTATTTTTAAAATCCCAAACCACAGGACAAATAAATATTTTCCGTTTCTCAGGATGAATAGCAATGGGTTGCCGGAGAGACCAATGGGGGCTTCTGGGGAGCTGTCCTTGAGCTTTCTGTCTTCCTGGAAAGAGGTGGTGTCGGGTATCGAGAGAACACCACAATGACATTGTCTTCTGGTGACACGACAACATCGCTGCTTTAAAAAAGGGCGTTTTGAGGATATTATCAATTAACCCGATTTGGATGGCATCCAAGGAGGGTGTACCGCAGTGTTCACACGGGCTGGAAAGGCAGCGGAGGGAATCGTCTGGGACGACTCCCTTTGCTAAGGACACGAAGGAAGTAAGACAAGTATTTGGGACATAAACCAGGAACTCAGGAAGGAACAGGAAAGGACTATCACAAGTTTCCTAGCTTGGGACACTCAAAACAAAAAAACAAGGTCACGTGTCCACACAATGAAGAAAGGAGCCTCTGGAAAGGGAGGAAAAAACAACCAAATATAACTCCCCACAAAGACGATCAGAAAAAACCTCCTCGTTAGTTTGACAATCGACCAAGAATAACATATGAGTTCACTGAGCACCGAAGAGGGGAAAGATGGAAGCATTAGCCAGCTAATTTAAAAATTAAGAAGTGCCTTTCTCATCTTCATGCAGAGGAATATTCCAGAGCAGATCCTCCTAGGGCAGAGTTAGCCCCCTACAGCAGGGGTTTCCTGTACAGCCGCAGCAGCTGCACCTTTGATGACTCCTTGGATATTAGCAACACACTTGCTAAATATAGATGAACATCAACAAGTCATAAATAAGGCAACAGGAGTGGGAAACACCATACAAAAGGTGTGTGGGCAAGAACAAAGACATCTTTCTGCCAAGACAATTATCACGTGCAGCACTGAAGCATTAATCACTGAGTCATTTAAAAGTCCAAATGCCAAATAAGAATAAAAGTCCCAAGCAGGAAGCCGTCACATGTCAGGGCACTGGAAACAAACTACTACCCAGTATCTGTTTCCAGCACTCTATTCCACGGAGGAGAAAGAAAACACAACACTGGCAGGAACTTTGAGGGTGTGACAATGGCCAGGTGGCCGAGAGCTGCTCTGGTCTGCTGTTTGACCTACATTATTTCTTTCTCTGTTGAAATTTCCTTTACAGTATGGGAAGTGGTAAGAATTTTTACCTTGATTGCCCTCGGAAATGTGGGGTACCCAAGGATGCCTCAGCCTCACGTGTGAGCAGGTTGGACCTTATCAGTCAGGACCAGGCTAGGTCAGATAGACATTGTTGTTTCTCAAAGCAAAGCCAGACATGTTTTGATCAAGTTCTGCTCTTCTCTTCTGCCCAGATTAAATCCATTTAAACTTCAAAGAGTCTGTACTTACCAAGTGCCATGTGTACATGGTATTGGGCTTGGCTGTACCCATGACACATCAAATGAAATAAACATGGCCCTGTTTGCTAGAGAGTCTCAGTCTAAGGAGGCCTTGCCATGAGCAGATGGAAAATTCTAGATGCTACTCCCCCAAGTTTAGGTAATTCCTGCTGAACACAGAAAGAATCTCATCTTGATATCCCAAAGGAAACTTGGTGCCCAGCACCCCAAATCAGCACATGATACCTTCATTGCAATCTGTCAGATAGTTCTTAGGCACTCAAAGGATCTGCAGAAACAAACAACTCCTTGTATAAAAAATATATATTCATTCATTTGGTAAATCCTCAGTCTAGTGCTGTTAATATGTATATTGGTGACCATTACAGAAATAGAAATTAAGCCACAGTAGGGTTAGCTAGTGAAGGGAGGGGAAAAAATCCATAGATCTATTTATTTATTTTTTGCTCTATGGGGATTTTTGCAAATCCTGGTGATTTATGAATTACTGCTCATTCATTCATTAGATTGCTTCCTACACATCATACCACTTGTGCAGGAAGGACCACCTGAGCAACTTGATATATTCTTTATTAACCAGAGATTTTTGGTAAAGGGCTTCTTCGATCCTTTCAGCACTGTGGATGACAAATTGTCCCCTGACTCATCGTTTTCTGAGTGAAGCTCAGTCAAATGCACCTCATTTGGCTTCGTGCCCCACCACTGAGCACCCCAACACGGAGGCTGGTGCTGGTGTTTGGGGAACAAACCATGTGTATTGAACGAGTGTGCTACGGGGGGGATGAGGAGCTATGGAGCCTTTTCTTTCCAATACATGGAGGGGTGCAAAGATAGCCCAATGGGAAGTAAGATAAATCCAAAGTGGTGACTACCCATTCTCTAAGTCTTTGAGGAAAAGGTGGCATGATATGCATTTGTTTTTTCTGCCTTCAGTGAGGAAATAGTCTGGTCCTCAGAGCTTGTGAGTGGCTGTCGTGAACTTGGTTCTGATCTTCATTGCTGGCGGCAGATGTGGCCCCAATGGTGTTGCTGAACTTCACGGCACATGCTGTGGCTGTCACTGCCCATCTATCTCTCCTGGCTCAACGTTTTGAGCTATGCTTAGAGCTTCCTGAAGTCAGAGTTTAGCAGAGGGTCCTCAGGTGATCGGCTTTAATGCGTGTCTGTCTGTGGGTGTTTTGAAATGTACACAAAGACACAAAAAGTTGAAGTGAACGTTTACTAGCATTTTGGTTGAAACAGACCATCTTTTCCCTCCTCCCAGACCCCCTACTTTTCCTGCCCACAAGAATGGCTCTCAGGTGTGGCTTGTTGCAGGTTGTCATGTCTAGCTTCTAGGGAGGGAGCATGGCCACATTTGATCTCTCTGTGTTCTGGGGTTTTTGCTTTCTTTCCCCCTTCCATTGATGGGAATCCCCATGGAAACTTAATGTTATTTGTCAGAGACTCTAAGAAACCATCGTCTTCAAGAAAACCATTATTTTGTGTTCTACTAAGAAAGAAAAAAAAATGCTGTCAAACTATGTCATGACATGGATTGTAAATGCATCTTGATTTGAGAGATGTTAAAATAGCTACAGAAAAAGATTTGAAGAAATACATATCTATCATTTTCTTGGGGCCACATACAGACATGGGGGGGTCTAATAAGCATAAACTAATCACATACATACAAGGTAAATATGCTTTCCCAGAAAAAATTCCATTTAATATCTGCCTGTACAAAGTTTGCCTGATTGGAACTTCAGGACAAGAGTCTTTGTTGGAGACTTTTTTTCAAATATCACCCACTATAGTAGCTATTAAAATGGGATGGCGGAATCAAGTCAACAAACCATCAAATGTCTCTGTGTTTTCTCAATCTATGACGTGGCAGACAGACAAACAAAGTAGATAACAGCAGCAGGAACAATAACAGCAACAATGATAAGTGTAGGTATGCAAAGTACTTGCTTGCTTGCAGAATGCTTTGGTATCAGCTCCTGTTCTCTTCCCAACAGTGTTGTGAGGAGGAAGTCCACGTGGCTTTTGGAGACCAGTTTTGGAAATAACTTACTATTTAACACAAACTGGAGTCAGATGGGGTGGGGAGGGTGGTACATAGTTTGTAGTCTTGATTCACTCTCATGGATCAAAGTTCATTTCAAAACTTAAAAAAGTTGTTACGAACATAATAGCTATGAAAGAAGAGTGTTTCTAACATCTATGTACATTTCAAAACTAATGATAAAATGAATCCAGTAAGAAGAGAAGAAATACTGGATACTTTTGAAGCTTTAGGCACGACATCCCCAAATGGTAACCCCTTGTTGTCTCCAGAGGTAACCACTGTCCTGAATTTTATGTTAATTGCCTCTTTGGGTTTCTTTGTGTGTAGACATTCCTAAAGAAGCTATTACTTAGTTTTGCCTGTTTTGGAAGCTGAGGTAAATAAAATCATACTGTAATTTTTCTGAACTTGCTTTCTTTTATTGCTCAACTTTATACATTTTAGATTTAGCCGTTTTCATGTGTAGCCATATTGCATTCTATGATAGGACTATGTCATAATTCATTCATATACTCTCTTGTTTATGGATGTTTGGCTTGTTTGCTATGAATATTCATATATATATATATATAGCCTGGTAAACATGTGCACACGCTTCTCTTGGCTATGTATATGTGCGTATATACAGGTATGTAACTGGGAGTGACTACATCTGCGAGTGGCTGTGGAGTGTGCACAAGTTTAATTTTACTAGGTGATGATATTAAATGGTATTCCTAAGTGGGAGTAACAATTTTGCTTCCACCAGCAGTGCTTGGGGATGTCCATTATTCCATACCCTTACTCTACATCTTTCTAACACTTGATATTGTCAGACGTTTAAAATTTTTGCCCACCTCGTGGGAGTGAATAGTATCTCGTAGCGATTTCATTATGCATTTTCCTGATTATTAATGAACACTTGCCCATATGTTTAATGGGCATCCATTCTGCCTCATCTGTGAAATGCCTCTTCAGCTCTTGTGCCCATGGATTGCTTGTCCCCTCTTGGGTTGTTTAATTCCTATTGAACCACAGAATTCTTTGTTTTATGGATCTTCATCTTTTGTTAATGATAGGCATTGCAGACGTCTTCTCCCAGTTTGGGTTGTGTTTCTTTACTCTTTTTTTTTTTTTTTTTTTTTTTTTTTTTTTTTTTTTTTTTTTTTTTTTTTGGTGTCTTCTGATGAATAAAAGTTAATGTGGTTGAATCTCTATTTTTTTGTTATAGTTTCTTCTTTTCGTGACTTGCTTAAGAATCCTCCATCCTGCAGTCGCAAAAATGTTTTACTATTTTTTCTCTAAAAATTGTAAAGTTTTCTCTTCCCTATGTTATTCGTCTATTTGGAACTGAGTTTAGTAAATGGTGTGTGGGGTCCATTTTCTTTCTTTTCCTTCCTTCCTTCCTTCCTTCCTTCCTTCCTTCCTTCCTTCCTTCCATCCATCCATCTATCTTGCTAAGCCATTGTTCTGGCACCATCATTGAAGAGTCTTTCCTTTCCACTTATTTGCAATGTCAGATTTTCTATATAAGTATGGATCGTCTCGAGTCTCCCTAACCTTTCCCACAGGCTATTTGTCTATCTCCGCACCAATACCACTGAGTTATTTACTATCACTTTAAAGTTAGTCTTCTATCTGATAGGGCACATCATAGTTTTTAAGACTGGCTAGAATCTGAATTGCTCAAGACCAGGATGATTGATAAATGGAAGATTTCCTTTAAATAAAAAAGTCACCGGAATGTCAGTTCTAAAATGTGTTGGGGTTGATGCAGTATAAGAAAATGAAAGGATAAAAAAAGTCTATCCCTTCAATAGCCCTACTCGAGCCAAATGTACATTCTTTCTTTGTAAATATACAACAGAAAGCTGGGATACACTTTGCTGAAGACTAGTGATGATTATTTATTTTCGTCTTTACAGAGGTGTGAAGATGCATTTGGGTTCTCTTCTTATAGGTACCAGAAATGAAGTGATTGAAACATGAAGTGCTGATGACACACACACTATACTGTCACCGACTTTTACTCACAAGGACTTTGATTTCCTTTCTGCTTCCATTCACTCAAGTTTCTCATCTGGGTGAGAAAGTCTTGTCTTTAAAGACAGCTCTAGCTCACCCAAGTTGAGCACATTTTAGTTTAATGAAAAAAATATACATGTAATGGAAGAGAAAACAGAGTTCTCCCTTGGTTCTCCGGAAGATGCCTTCTTTAGAGTTATCTAAAGTTTATCAGCAAAATAACTTTGACTAAGTTAAATGGCGATGTGTCACACACCCAAAACGTGTGAAGCAATTTGAAAAAATATTTTAAATATGCCATGGATTTGTAAATTAATGCAGGGCTCACTGTGCTTGAATTTCCATTTCTAAACTGCTTCATTTGCATGCAAAGAGTGGGCAATTTTTGTGTGTGTGAAAATTTAGCCTTAAGAAATGAAAATCAAAAACTCAGCAACTTGAAAAGAGCTGTTAGGCATAGAAATTGTTTAATCGGTTTCCAGCAGGGCCAATGGTGTTGGCATTTTGAAATACCAGATTGGATTGGCATCCTAGAAAAAAAAAATCCTCAGCTCAGAAAAAGTCGCCTAAAAAAGCCACCATCTACAAAGTGGTGAAAGAAGATAGCCGAGATATGACAAATGCCAATGAAACAAATTCTGCGATCGAGAGAGAGCCTGAAGTGTGAAATGAACAAATGTTAAATGTGATAAAATTTCTGTCAGTGCTACCCCAATCATCCGCTCTGACAAATACAATGCTTGATCGAAAAGTCAGGTGCTTTTGTCTAAGGGATTTTTTCCTCCTGGTCATTTTATGAGGTCCCAACATTGCAGGTGCACCTTGGAGGTGATGTTCTTCCTTTAGAGTATATTAAAAGGGAACCTAATAATTTCCTCTCTAACAAAGTGGAGATCCCCAACTTTAGATTTTCATTCCAGGGTTTTTAAAATGCAAGTTTAAAATAAGATTTCATTTAAACACAGCCCTCTACATTTTGTGGTGCTTTTGTAGCTCGGACCTTGAAAACCAGACCAGAATACCACGTTTTATTACAGACCGTATTTCTTGATCCTATATCCCAAATGAAAGGTACAAAGTTAGATCTACCTGTATATAATAATGTTGATAATGATGAAAAAAATAATAGTAATAATGAAAAGACCAATAATAATAATAAACACTGTGTCTTCATTTATTTATCACACACACATTTATTGGGTACCTACTTTGTGTTGGGGACTAGTTTAGGTACTGAGGATACAAAAATCATTAAGAAACCCTGTATTTTTAAGATACTCATAGTCTTTGCAATGAGTTTCTTTCTAGTGGGTTTTACAACATAAGTTGCCTCATCTAGCTATCTAGTTTTCTCCCAAAGGACCAGCTGAATAGAACAGGCTCAGATAACAAGGAAGTTGATTCTGTCTTTTGCTATTTTCTCCTTAGTCCAAGCCCAGGGAGGAGTAACTAGCTCAAGGAATGTGATGCTGTTGTCTCTGAGGTATTTGAGCCAGATGTTTCACCATATCATTTTGTCTTCCCAGAAGAGAGCAGGGAAAACGGGGCATCCACAGTTCTGGCTTCCTTTCCCAAGGCCAGAGATGGAATTCTTGGGTAAGAATAAGAGAATACCATAAATGCGTGCCTGGATCGCTGCTATTTGTGTTGTCACTGAAAAAGAAGCAACTACTCGGCCCAACCCTTTTAGACACGAGTCCTAAGTTCTTAACACGATGCTTATCACATATCAATGTTTGTTGATTGAACAACTGACAATTCAGGGATGACAGGCACAGAGCCGGAGTATCTTAGAAAAGGATTCTATGTGGTAAAATAGAGCAGTATAGTTTCAAAATATGATAGAATCAAACAGCAAATGTTAATGTATGCCTACTGCGTATGTGTTCAAAACTAGTAAATCCTAGAGTGTGCACATAGGGAAGTGGAAGAGAAAAATCGTAGGTTTGGGGAGAGAAACATTGCAGAGATTGGCCCTCTGCGGAGATTCTCAGGCATTGTCTTTTCTTTTTATCTTTCTGGAGGTGATCTGCAGACTGAGGTGTACATGGTATTAAGGCTCAAGCTGAACCGGAAGGATCAAGATTTGGGTTCTGCTTGAATAATTATCAAAGTGCTATTGCGTACTAAATAATCTTGTGATTTACCAACTCGTGGTGGATGTAAAACAATTACTTTTTTATATGACCACACACGTGGGGTATGTGTCCCTATGTAAATTTTAACCTCAAACAATCAAGATTTATTTTCCTTAGTCAAAATTCCATACTCCAGTTAATGGGTACAAAAGTACAGTTAGTTGTAGGACTAAGCTCTAGTATTTGATAGTACAGTAGGGAAAGGATAGTTAGCAATAGTTTATTGTGTATTTCAAAATAATTCAAAAAGAAGAATTGTAATGTGTCCAATACAAAGAAATGATAAATGGCTGAGGCGATGGATATCTCGATTACCCTGATTTGATCATGACGCATTGTGTACATGTGTCCAAATAGTGCATGTGCCTCAAAAATATGTACAACTTTTATATATAAATTAAAAAATTAAAAAAAAATCCATACTCCAAACGATAGTAGAATAGTGTATGGCAAATGCTTCAAGATGTATGTGAAATAGTACTGAGCATGAAATCCGGTATAAAACCCTGGTATAACTCTAGCTATTATAGCACACATTTTACAAAGAAAGTCAGTCTAAGCATGGTATTGGACAGCTATCTGCGAATGACACAACTCTGAACTAACAGCTCATATCAGTTAGGAATGCTTCTGGCTTCCAGGAATAGAAAATCTGATTGATGGTAGCCCAGGCAATCAATATTTGACTTTTGAAAATAACAAGAAATGTGGAGATAGGTACTTATTTTAGGTAGGTGCAATGGCTCAGCAACATCTTCAAACATCCGGGAGCCAGGATTTTTCTAACGGTCTTGCTCTTTCATCCTCAGTATATTGTCTTTTTGCCTTTGTGGTTGTCACCTCATGTTTGCAAAATGGCTGCCTCAGCTCCAGGCATCACATCCTCATGCCAGCATCCAAAGCAAAAACTGAGAGCCAGAGGCTAAAGATCTTATCTTTTGCAACTGTATCTTTCAGGCAGTAAGGAGAGCCTTGAGAATTCTTCCCTTTACTTCTTGACCATAATGGGATCACACACCAGTCACTGGGTTAGGGGAATGCAATTATACCATGAGTTGCTAGATCATTCATTATTTACTTCCTGACCCTGGGAAGAGGCCCACCTTCCCTGAGGTCTAGGGATGCCTGCTTGCTGCCTGAACTCATTGTTAGAGTTCTGTGGTCAGGGAAGAAGGTCATGGGCATTGCCGATCCAGAACCTGTGGGATATGCTTGTGTCAGGCATCAAAGAATTGAGAGAAGCAATACAAGGGACACACTAAGGTAGCGGGTTAGACCAGGGGCTATGGACTGAATTCTGGATCTGCTGCTTACCAGCCAATATGAACTTGTGCAAATTACTTAACTCCCTACTTTATTGTTGAATTATTGATATCTGTAATAATAACTCAAAAGGTTGTTGTGAGAATTAAATGAGATAATATGGGCAAAGCACTTAGCATAGAACTGGGTGTGTGGTAAAGGATTAATAAGTGGGGGGCCTCTTTCACAGAATCATAGGATGGAGGGTCCTCTGCTGCTACACACAGACAAAGCTTTGGGGCTCACTTTTGGAAAGATCACTGTTCTGAGAGTCTGGAAGCCAGGCTCGTAATCCTGGCTCTGCCTTAATTAATGGTGGACTTTTTGCAATAGACAGATAATGACAGGGGCCCTTGGGGGTCTTCAGAGGCCACTCTCATCGCACTCATTGCAGAGTGATGACTTCCTGTACTTTCACTAGTGGCACTGTTGGCTGTTGTCCCTATCATGGTGGAACATAACTGAGGGGCTCGTGCTCTCCTGGGGTTCTGCCTTGTTAGTAGAAGCAACCACCAAGTTACATGCTGCCTCGCTGCTAAAATGGCTAGTGACCTCATCCAGAAGTGACTCCCTGGATCTGCAATCCCTGCGAGGCTTCTGTCCTGTTCCCTGGCAAGACTTGATTTTCTATCCGGAGCTCAGAGGGATATTTGGAAATGTTCTGAGTTAACTTTGTACTTATTTAGTTTCAATAAAAACAAGGCAAATGCATAATTAGCATTTTAACAATAAATAAATTAGAACTTGAGATCGCCATAATATACACCATTAGAAGAAGAATCGAAGAATGCAGTCTAAAAATAAAGGCAAAATCATAAACACACTCTCTTTTCTCTCTGGAAATAAAAAACACACCAATGGTTTCATGACAAAGGAGGAGTAATGGAAGGGACTGAAAACTTTTCTTCCCACCTAATGGCGGGAAGGTAGTTGCATGGAGTCGGATGGGGAACACTTGTCTCCAAGACAATAAACTTGCCCTAAAAGGCTTGATTATTAGTTCCACTTAAAAATAAGCAACAACAACAAGGATAAATGTAAAACTGATGTTAGGAGATTTTGAAAAGCTGCAACCTATGAAAACTAAGTAGGCATTTGCAAAATACTGTTCCAATCAACAGAATTGTTTCCTTCAGAAAAGCTGTCGGATGCTCCCCATACTCCATCCTGGCACAGCCTGGAAAATGGCCTTTCTTCCTAGGGGACGCGGAGCTGTTCAAACGCTTCATAAAGTCTGTCATGCCCTAAAAAATTCTTGAGTGTCACCGTGGAATAATCAGCCTTAGATTTAATGTTATGAATTTTCCAAGGCCTGTTGCAATTCAAGGAAATCTGGGGCCCATGGGGAAAGGCTGGTGAGTCCGTACTGAGACAAGGTGTACCCCAAGTGATGGGAGCCCCTTGGAAGGACAGGGCCCATGGATCACACCTTTGCATTGGCTCAGACTTTTAGAACTTAGAGTATCTACATGCTTAGATTTAGCTATAGCATAGGACAGGGGTATTAACCTGTATTTTGAGTTTCTCTAAATTGCTTTATGACAATGTATCCTGAGGCCTGTATATATTAAGAAACAAATTAACAAATGCACAAACACAAGTAAAAGAATTCCATGAAGCAAAATGATCCATATTCTGAAAAATATTCTATGTTAAATATTCTATAGCAGAAAATGGATCCAGAACGGAGATACTGAAAGTATTTTAAAATTGGGAAATGCAGGGGTGTGTGCACGTGTGTGTGTTTGCACGCGCATACACGTGCTTGAATTTTAACTCTCCTGTCTGCTTTTGGTGTGAATATGATAATGCCAGTTATCCTGCAATGAGCTTAATCAGTTCCTTCTCTTTTCTCCACCCCTACGTGCTGGGCTCCGGCCCCCACTTTAGGAGGAGCTTTAGGAAATGATCGTGCTTCATTGAGACCTGTGGAAGGACACTCGGGTGTATTAAAAGCGTTCCTATAGATTGGAGGGAGATGAAGTTGGGTTAAAAAAAGAAAAAGTAGAAGCAAATTTGTAATGAAAAAAGTGTTCCCATGGTGGGGAAAAAAAAAAAAAAAAAAAAAGCCAGGGACCTCTAGGGGACTGGGGAAGACAGGCAGGGAATATTTGGGCCAAAGCTCATCAAATAGAAATGGATCTGAAGGAAGAAGCAATCAAACGAGCTGGAAAGCCAGGGGTTGTGCGTCCACAGGGCTTCGCAGCCCGCTCGTAGCGTCTGGAAACTGATCACAGAAGTTGAGAGCTGGAAGGGAGCTTAAAGATCACCAAATCCATCCCCTTCGTGCTGCAGGTGAGGAGACGAGGTTGAGTGCTTTGCCTAAGGTTCTCGCTACATCAGACAAGGGGCGGGACTGGGGCCCGGGACGTCCCATTCTCGGGCTGGCGGCTCCTCACCGCTGGGCAGTGACCCATTTTCTCATAGATTTGGACTTTTGTGCTTGCTGAACTTTCACTAGGAAATACTAAAGTTTAGGAAACCAGATTTTAAAAATAATTGACAAAGTGACAAAGGAATAACGATGAAGGTTATGGTATAATGCAAGAGTTTCTTAATGCCACCTGTATACCACAACCACCTTGAAAGCTTAAAAATAAATATGATGGCAAGCCTCCACATCAGACTGATTTAAGCAGAATCAATGTGGGTGAAGCTCTGACACTGATCGTTATAAAAAGCTCCCAGATGATTTTAGTGGGCAGCCAGAGTTGGCATCAAAGATCTGGGTTTGCGTCCTGCTATTGGCTGTGTGACTTTAGGCATGTTACTTAACATCTCTGAGCCTTGTTTTCCTCATGTGTGAAATGGAGCCAATAATATCTGCCTTCTACGGTTACTGTGAGATTAGATGAGATAAAACACGTGTCCTGGCTGGTACAACATAGGTATTTGTAATTAACACATTGACTGCTATGTGAGTCGTATTTAACTCAGGCTAGTTTTGAGCCCAGGGCCCCATGAAGCAAAACCCTGCAGTTGGTTCGTGAAAATCTTACTTGTTGATGTTCTTATTGTTCCAATTAATGTTGACAATTTAATTCTAAAAACGTGGATTGCGTTGCATATAACTCATGCACACAAGACAATAGAAAACAACGAATTAGAAAGGATCGTTTTGTTTTAATAAAACACCGTGGACCCAGGGAAAAAAAATTTTTTTTCTATTATGGCAGTCAATGTGTTAAATGTTTCCTTTATGAGACCCTGAATCTCAGTGATTATAATTACAGACTCAGGTTTTTTGTTTGTTTGTTTTTTTGGTAAGCTACTATTAAGTGAATTTTCTTTCCTAGTGTGTTCCTAATTCCCTGAGCACATTCTCAACAATTCTCACCTAAAATTCAAGAATGTTCTCAATTTTCAAAATAAGGTGATGTGGGAGAGTGTGTAGCTGTTGGAAAGTGATGCAAAATTCACTGACATGGCTGCTTCCTCAGGGCTTCTGGTGGGCTGCCTGGAGGAGGTGAGCCTTATGTTAGGGGTAGTGCAGGGCTGCCCAGGGTATGACCATGTGGTGGATGATACAGAAATGCAACCTTAAATGGCATTAGGTCACATATGGAGACAACCATTGCCTTTCTGATTTTCTTTCAGTGCTTCTGCTGGTATCAAGGACATTTCACTAATCACTAATATCACTATTTAACCAGAAATGGTTTCAGAGCCTTCTTAGAATTTAACATTGTTTCACTTTCCTTCTGTTTATGTGTATGGTTGCCTTTTATTTATGGCAAGTGATACTGGTTTCCATTCATAGTAGTGAACTTCTCCATTGAAAAAACTGTGCTGCCTTCAAGAAAACTCTTAAGAAAATAATGTAGGCACACTAAGCAGACAGGGCAAAGATCATGATGGAAGATCCTGGGTTTTGAATTCCTTCCTGGGTTCCCTTCTTGGCTCACCTGGGAGACCTTGGGCTAGAATAGTAACACACCCTTCCTGGGCTTCAGTTTCCTCAACCCTAAAATAAAAGTGTTAAACTTCGACCACGTCTAAGATTGCTTCCAATTGAAGCGCATCTGCTATTCAAATTCATCACAGTTTGGCCTTTCGAGGAAAATCTCACTCATCAAAGATATGCAGAAACTCGATTAAAAAAAGGAAATGGTGAGAAGGAAATTAAAATTTTCTATGTTCCTATCCCCCTTGGAAGAATTTTTGGGTTACTGGTTCTTCATAAAGCCATTATTTACTGGGACCCATGCTCGTCTGCACGCATCTTCTCTTGCTGGTGGCCCCTGTTCACTGATTTTAAACACTGTTGTGATCTGGGTGAGTGTAAACATTCAGGTGTAACGCCCAAGTCAGGTGTGTCCTTTTATGACTTTCCCCAGGTAATAAGATCTGTGGATTATTGCTAGATTAGTGTATTCCCCTCTTCTTAGCACTCTTGGGAGATCCGATACAGGACAGAGTCTCCCACTGCAGAGCGGTAGTAAAACATTAATCGGTATAAAACAGCATCAGTGTGAGGGTTTGTATATAAAGTTGGCAACAGTGCTCTGCCCGGTCCCACCAGATTCCTGGCCATGGGAGTCTTGGTCTGCAGCACACAGGTGCTGGGTGGGGTGTGTGTGTGTGTGTGTGCAGGGGCATGAGGGGCGTGGGGACAGACTCTCTGCCATTCCCTAAGATTGGGAAGGGAAGGGACTGGGGCGAGGCCGGCGGGTGGCCCAGGTGCAGAATCCCAGGCGGCGCTCTCAAGAACCTGCACGTGCTTCCCTAAGTCCTGCTGTCTGAGAACTCGCTATTCAGGGGCTGCTGGGAGTTCTCTTGGCTCTGCTCTGGGTGATGGGGAACTAATTTATTTACTGATTTATTGTGGCAGCCACTGCCCCTCTTCTCTCCCCCAGTTCAGTGCCTTCGCCACTTGGCTGCCTGGTCCTCGGCAGGCTTCCGTAAAGGCCTCTGTCCTCCACCACTTCGAAGCCTCCTTTTTCGGTGGCAACTCGTGCACTGTCCCTGTTTTGCTGTGGCTTGTTTCCTGTTCACTGGGATGAGACTGTGACTGAGCTCTGGCAACAGGGCTTACCAGGATTCACACTCGGCCAGTGTCTTTTCAACACTCCCTGTGTCCCGGACGTTGTTCTAGACTCTTTCTTGTGCATTATTTGATCTAGTCCTTTCTGACATTATTATATCCGTCTCATGAAAGGGAAACTGAGGCTCAGAAAATGACCTAGTTTGCCTTCAGGTGGTAATGAGCTTCTCAAACTAGTGATTTTATATGACCCTATTCTGTGGAAAGTTTTTTGGAGTTTTCTAACAGAGGAGAAATATTGAGGGGGTTTTCCAGAAAGTGAAAGTATCTGGAATGAATGAGCAGCTTCCCTTGAAGGACTGGGAAAGTATTGCCTGACTAAACACTATAAGTCTTTTGGTCGAAAGGGGTTTGGAGGAATAAGGGAGGGCCAGGAGTTGGATGCTTGGAGGAGAGTTGATTCTGAGGGGGGGATCCATAAGGCCATGTGACTTTAGGCAGCCTCATAAAAAGAAGTAGGGTCCTTGGGTTTGGATTTATAGGTGGATCCATGAATCTTGTCCAGTGAAATGTCCTAGCAATGGTGGGCAGCTCTGGGCATGAGGATGAATTGCTCGGAAGTGTGTGGAAATACTGTGCTAAGGAAATAGTTTGTCGGCAATTCATTCATTCATTTGTTCATTCATACACTCAACTTCCTCATTTGAAAATATTTAGTGAGCATCTACTACATGCCAGATGTTATTCTCAGCACTGAGGATACGGCGGCAAACCATCAGACAAGAGGTTGGCTCTCTTGAAGCTGTAGGCTAAGATCAGTCCAACATTTAAAGGTTGAGCAGAGAGAGAGAAATGAGTAAGGAGACCAGGAAAGAATGACCAGGGAAGTGGCTAGAAAATGAGGAGGGAATAGTTTTAGGTAAGCCTCGAGAAGAGGGTGTTTCTAAAATAAGGAGCAACAGGCCAACAGCCTTGTCTGGGGGGACATGAACATAAAAGGAGGGAGCTGGCAAAAATCTCTGTCTACCCCGTCATCTTATACCCTGACAAATTGCATTTCCTCTTCAGCCCTCTCTCCGGAGGCTGTACCCTCACATCATTCACACAGCAAGAGGGCAAAGAACGCACACGACAATAAGGAAGCATATATATGTCAACACATATGTTTGCAATGACGCCGGGCTCTTGCCGCATTCTTCTGGGAGACGAGTCTTACCAACTGTGGGGTGCTTGAAAGTGAAGCATTTGAAGTTGTGTTCTCATGTGGGGTCAAAGCGGATCTGAGCACCATATATAAATGGGCAGCGCTGCGAATAGAGCAGTGGATTCCTGAAACGATGTGTGTGTCTGCCAGGATCAACCGCAGGCCCTGCCAGATCCTCATGCGTGACAAAATGCCAAAGAGCAGGCTGCCATGCCACACAAAGAAAAGCCGAAATGGCAGTGACACTTCTAACAGCAGCAAATGGAGAACACGTTCCTGGAAATGAATTCCCCTTTATGCAACCATGACAATACCAAGATATCGACCCATTTGCTCCTGAGAATAACTGCAAGCAACATTTGCATAATCCTTGAGAGTTTATAAAGTGCTTCCATGCGTGTTATCGCATCGATTTTATGTGAGCTTGGAGTGTGTGGACAGCTAGCTGAGGAGCCCTCCAGTCCTTGAGTGGCGGCTTCAGTCTGTTTGTCTCCTTTCCAAAGCAGAGCCATGGAAACCGTGGCGGCCCCGCAGTGTGTGGTGGTGTCCTCCTGTCTTTAAATGACTTGCCTTCCAGCAATCTCAGAACTGAAAAATCATGACTCTG
>RJWJ010026514.1:0-22955 GCA_004363605.1 Indri indri | reverse complement strand
GCAGAGACTGCCAGTCAGGACCATCAGCAGCACAGCTGTTGGCTCACGGCAGGCTGGGAGGAGTGTGTTTGGCCCTCGGGTGACCCACGAGGGCATCTTTGCCCAGTTTTTGTGGATGTATCCTGTCCACCGGGCCTGAGAAAGCATGATGACCAGAGGTTCAGAAATCTCAGGGATGAGGGTCAAGGCCATGGCCTGGCTGAGCCGCCCAGACCGGCAGAGGTGACAGCTGAGGTGAGCACTGTCTGCCATGCATGGAGCAGGGAGGACACAGCAAGTGTCAGTGGTGGCCTTGAGACGAGCGATGTGGCCACGGTTGTCCCACAACTTTCCTTTTCTAAGTTTTCCCTGGGAAAGGAGTAACACTGGGATAGTGGAGGATCAGAACTCCAGTCCCTCCTTGGGCTCCGACACCCCCTGCTGCCCCGGGTCACCTAGATCTTCCACCAGGAGCAGCGTCCTGGCTCCGGGTCCCACATGACCCACCACAGGGCAGTTGGAATGAGCGTCTGATGACAGAATCGGGTCTTGCAATTTTTCTGCTGGACACACTGCAGTGGTTCCTGTGGCCTCTGATGAACTTCACCTCCATGGCCCGGGCTGCTCCTCAGACCTTGTCTCCTGCCACTGCGATCCCTGCTGCTCACGCCGGCCACGCGGCTGCCCCCCTACCCCCGGCTCCCGTGAGCATGTCACACTCCCCCACGTGGGAGCTGCCGCTGTCCTCTCTGCCTGCAACACGCCTCCTCCTGGCCTTCTTGCAGCCAGCAGCGTCACCCCCTCAGGTCCCTGCACGGTGTCACCTCCTCAGAGGGCTCTTCCCAGGATATTCCACTCCATCCCTCGTGACCTGATTGCTCATCCGTTTTGGTTTTTTCATTGTGCATGCAGCAGTTTCTGTGAGATCGTTACTTCCATATTGACTCGTTATTTGGGTGTCTTACTTAGGTTCTGCTGTGAGGGTCATGGTTCAGCGTGAGCTGCATGAAGCTGCCTCCTCTGTTCTGCGGTTTCTCTCCACACTCTGGCACGCGCAGGCCGCCCAGCACATGCACGTCCTCGGCCATGATTCTTAAATCAGTGAGTGATGCAGATATTAGCGTTTATTAAACCTTGACCATCCAGTGAATTTGCTGCCAAACCTAGCAGTGGGTTTGGTTCTTTTTTTCTGAAATAAGCCTAAACTAGGGACGGTTTTTAAAGATATTGTGAACGAAAGGTCATTATATTCCTCATATTTAAAGGAAAAGATGCTTACTTATACCGTGCACCACGCTGGAACACACACGTCTGCTCTCCAGCTTACTGCAGCCAGGGCATCGGACGCGCCTGGGCAGACCGTAGCTGCAAACCCCAGATGAGCCCCTCTTCCTCTGGGAACATTTATCCTCTCTGTTTCCACCACTTCCTCTGGGGGCCTTAATCCAAATTCTGACAATACCGAGAAATACAGAATGCAGGTTTTGCTTTTATTATTAACGAGTTCACTCGAGTTCTTTTGAAGGTTTCTTTTTATTTGAAACACATTAATTGCGACTTTTAAAGCTGTGGACATATAACTCAGAGCCTCTGGACGGTTTTCCTTGTGAATCGTGAGGTCACCGTTCCGTTCTCAGTCAGACCAAGCACCTTGCGCAGGAGACCCTCGCCTGTCCTCACAGCAAAGCGCATAAGGACTCAGCCTGGTATCTGTAAGGTGATCTTTCAGTGATCTTTCACTGTCCTGCCATTTGCACGCAGGAGAACTTACTGATTTATTTTTTTTAAAAAAACACTGAAGGATTTGATGAAATGTTGAGCTGGCCGACCTGTGAGGTCTTTTATTTTTGTTTTGTAGGAGTCAGGGCCGCTTTGCATTCAGCTTATATGTGAGTGACGTCTCTTAGGAACGTTCATAACTAGAGATAATCGCAAAAATAAATTTGGAAATTAGCTTGCGGAGCCTCGGACAAAGCGGCCGTCGGTCTCAGATGACGCAGCCCGTTGCCACGGGGACCGGCGGACCGGGCCTGGCCACCGCCTGGCGTCTCCGCGTGCCTCCTCCCTCCCAGGTGAGATCCTCCCAGGTACACAGGTGTCCGGGTGAACGTCACTGCCGGGTAGCCCAGGTGGCCGGCTGTGGTGACAGGAGACGTCCAGGGCCCCACCCGGAAGCTGCGCGTGCGCACCTCACACGGCGAAGGCGCTCGGCGGCGTGAGCGGTTGGGAGCTCCGAGCCGGAAGGTCGCCCGACTGCGCGCCGGGCCTACGTCATCACGCGGCCTCCCGACGACGGGTGAGAGGACACGTGACGTGACGTTCACGCAGGGGACCGAGCGCCGTGGCCGTGAGCCAGCACGCAGGCGGCCTCCAGAAGGCGGCAGAGGCCCGGACGATCCTCCCCGGAGCCCGGACGGAGCGGGCTGGGCGGACGCCTGGATTTCAGCCCCGGCGGCTCATTCGGCCTCCGACCCCGGGAGCTGTGCGACGGTGAATCTGTGCTGACTGAAGCCACCAGGTGTGTGGTGACTTTTCGCAGCGGCGGCAGACATTGGAGATGCCCACACTGTCCTGACATTTGGGCTGGGTCGTATCTGCTGCTCCCCCCGCCCCAAACTCCGGTGGAAGCGCCTCCCGCGGAGGGAAACGCCGGCTTCACACAGCGGTGGCGTCCGCGCACCCGCCTGACAGGACGGCGGTGGCGTCCGCGCATCTACCTGACAGGACAGCGATGGCGCCCACGCATCTACCTGACAGGACAGTGGCGGCGTCCGCGCATCTACCTGACAGGACGGCGGTGGCGTCCGCGCATCTACCTGACAGGACGGCGGTGGCGTTCGCGCATTTACCTGACAGGACAGCGGTGGAGTCCACGCACCCGCCTGACAGGACGGTGGCGGCGTCCAGGCATCTACCTGACAGGATAGAGGTGGCGTCCACGCACCCGCCTGACAGGACAGCGGTGGCGTCCAGGCATCTACCTGACAGGACAGTGGCGGCGTCCAGGCATCTACCTGACAGGATAGAGGTGGCGTCCACGCACCCGCCTGACAGGACAGCGGTGGCGTCCAGGCATCTACCTGACAGGACGGTGGCGGCGTCCAGGCATCTACCTGACGGGACAGCCGCGGCCGCCCGGGTCCGGGCACGGAGAGCCCTTCTGCCGTGTACCGCGGCGGGACACAGGCCGGGGAGACGCGCTTCGGCAGGTGAGTTCGCTCTAGGCCGCGCGCACCTTACCTCTCGGTTCTTGTCCTGTCGATTCCGACCTAGTCCGAATCCGGCGCGGCGACTCCGCCCTGGGGACGGCAGAGGGGACCCCGGGAGCTGTGCGGGGTCCCCTCATTTCGGTTCGCCGTGGTACAGTTTCCGCAGGTCTGAACGAAGTGAAAGCAGAACGCGAGGTTTCGGGTGGGAAACGCGACTTAAAGGCGCCGAGACCTGTCCACGCGTCCCGGGACCTTCCTCCTTGTCTTCCTCCCCTTGCTCGGACGCGGCCCGTCGCACCGCGTCTGGCCCCTGCCGGCGTCGCGATTCTCCGTGGTCGGGAGCCCGCGCTGGTCGCCCGTGTGTTTGCGGGATCCGGATTCTCGTCCCGGGACGGGACGGCCCTTTGCCAGGACCCCGCCATCGCCAGGCGATGTCGCAGCGCCGGCAGCGACCAAAGCATGCGGCGCTTCCGAGCGATTGATGGCGTCGCTAAGTCACGGCTCCACGCTGTGTCCTGGGCCGACAGTTTACCTTCTAATTATCCGGTGAATACTCATGAACTGTTTTCTTTAAAAATTATTTTTGTCTGGAATTTTAACGAGGGAGTCTTTAGAAATAATTAAATTACCGATTTATAAAGCTAATTTCTTATCTTACTGACTGGCTACTCAGGGCTCTTTTCCATTTTATGCTTCATAAGTCATTAAAGTAAGTTATGGAAATAGTTCTTCCCTTATTCTCTCCCTTCTCAGCTCCGCGGCCTTTCCCTCCGCCTCATTCAGGTGGGGCTCTGCTTCCTTTTTAAGTGTCTTGGCCTATAGGTGCCTCTTTTCCACGATGTAGTTACATCTTATTTTATTTGTAAACTATTATGTCCATTTGAACTCATTTTATCTGAGACCAAGTGACATAATCACTAACAATCTTATTAACATCTCCGTTAGAAAATATTGTTTTGAGCAGAAAGTTTAAGTCTGATTCATCCTGGGACAGTGATTTTCCTGGCCTTATTAACTTGGAGTCACCACCACCCGCTTACATGCCCCAGTCCTACAGGACCAGAGCCAGGGAGAGTCCAGTATCTCCTCCTCATGCACCGAACAAGGAAAAACTAACAGCTTCACTGGGAAAGGCTGTTACCCTCACTAGAATTTTAATTAAAGTGTTTATAATATAGGAAAATTAAATACTGTGCATTCTTTATAGACTAAGATCTATGGCTTTGTATAAAAATAGGTAACTTTGAGATGCAAGACACTCTCTTTATTACCAGCGAAAACAGCAGCTTCTGAATATCTATCACAACTAATGATCCCTGGGCATGCATTTACTTTTTAGAATATTAACTACCTTGATCATACAGAATTTTTCTTTTTTTTTTTTTGCTTTGAAAAAAATCTCTATTCTTCCTGTAGTAGAAGTTCATAGCACATAGCAGTCCAATAATGTCATCTCTTTTATTCATAAAATAATTACTGAATGGGAAAAGACAATGTCATCAAAAAGAAAAGTAAGGAAAAATCTGTCTAAAATAATGCAATGCTTAACTGTGGGCATGTCTTCTGAAGCAGTGGTATTGTTCCTTTAAATTTAATGCTGACCACAACGCTTTGTAATTTTCCTTACAAAAACTGAATTTTCCCAGCATGACAGCCCATGCTGGCATCAGTAACAGACGCTTAAAAACACTCATGCCAAGGAGTTAACAGGAAATATCTTGGCAAATTCAGAGTCAGAAGGAAAGCACAGAATTGTCCGAGCACATATCGTGTTTCTCAGAATCATCTGTATCATGTTGGAAGTTTTTATACGGAAGTGTGTGTTGACACAAATGATTACGGCCGGGACTCCTACAATTGACAGGAAAATGACCCATAAATAATGACCCGTGATGGACATGTCCTGCAGTCATTAAGCGAAATATTCTAGGGCCGGTTTCCTCCCTTTGGTGTCCCGGCTTCCGGCTTCTGTGAAGTACTTTTCCTTTGCAGAGATCACTCATTTTATCTGAGACCATCAAATTTTCTTTGGGCTTTATCAAATGATAATTTCATTAACTCTCTTAGCAGATAACAGTATCAGTTTCACAAGGCCTTTGGGAACACGTTTTGCTTGCACAGAAATTTTCTCTGGAGAGCCTCTTATTTCTATTTCTATATAAAATGCAAAATAAACTACTTGAAAGGCTGAAAGTGTAGAATTTTTTAAGTTTAAGATAAAGGTTAACTTTTAAAAGTCATTAAGCAACTAGTTTGCCTACTATTTTATGTAACACACAATCCGTTTTGTTCCATTAAATTAATAAAGCTCAATGTAACTCCATGGGAAATGGTATTCAGAAACTCACACATAGTCAAATATTAAAATTCCTTTATTTTACCATACGTATATCAGAAATGAAATGTAAATTTCTAAAAACCTTATTAACTGAATTGAGGGTTGTAATTGTTGGGGACGGCAGAAAAGTAACACGGGGACAGCGAAGGAAGCAGTTTTGCTTTTAGTTTTCAGGGGCTTCAGCAAGAGTCTCTTCTCCATGTCATTCTCCCTCCCAGCCCCATGCACCCTGTGGGCCTGTGGTCTGTGTTCTTTCCTTCTTCCTTCCCTCTTCCCTTCTTCCCTCCACATTGTGGATAGAACATTGCACTGGAAAAGCAGTGCATGGTAAGTGCTATTTTCTAAACCCACAAGAAAAATGCACATATTTAGGCACTTATAGGAAAAGAAAAATGGGGAATTTGAAACCATGTCGTACTATGACCATATCATAATATATTAAATCAATATATAATGTCATAAAAGCACACAGGTAATTAAGGCTGAGAAATCCTTACAGAAATCAAAATATGAGAGCTCCATCACCAAATAGAGAATCAGTAAATTCTACCTTTAATGATTTACTGATACTGTATTGCTTGTTCTGAACAGTAGTATTGGGATAACTGACTTTTTAGGACCACTTTTTTAAATGACAACTTTTAAGACCTCTACATAAACAATCTCACATTCCATCATATCTAAGAAAGCATTAATATATTGGTCTTGTGACGATGTCTGGAAGTTCAGAGGTGAAAGGGATCTTAGAATCATTTCATACAGACTTCTCAGCTCATAGACAGTAAAAGTGAACTTGGGAGAGTCTGGGGCAAAGGTGCCTTCCCTCTGTCCACAGAATGAAAAACAAGACTGGTCTCTAAACCGCAAGCCTGATGTGTTGTGTGATCTGCATGATGCGTGTTCTGAAAGACGACTCTAATGATGAGACTAGGGTCAGTATTTCCCTGGACCTGGCCGTTTGCATTCTCCTGTGTCGCCCAGACAGTGTCCTTGCACGGCACGTGTTCGGTCGGCGTTGCCATGTGGTCTACACAATAGGCCGGAGAGTGTGAAAGGAGGAATAAGTGCAAACACTTGCCTTTGTAGCAGACGATCACGGAAGAGCAGCAGGACACGCGCTCATGGGAAAAGGAAAAGAGAAATACAAAACGCAACACTCAGCAGGGAGGTCTGGTCCTGTCCAGCTGAGTCCACACTGGGCCTTTCCTCCAATGTCTTCACCCTTGAGCCACTCACCAAGGGCTCGAGAACGACTTGCTAGGACACCTCTTTGACTCTGTTCTTTCCCTCCTTGGAACCACCCATGGGTGTCCCTTCAGGAAAACTCCAGGCAGCACTTAACACAGCACTGAATACAGTAGGAACCTTCTGTATCCCTGCTCCAAATTACTCTTCCAGCCTTAGCTCTCAGTCACCCAAATGGAGCTAATCTCCAGCCTACTGCACAGCCTGCTCCTGCCTGACACACCAGTGTTCTAGAAATCTGCCTCCAGGTTCCTGTTTATGCCGCGCGACGAGGGACACCACTCGTCATCCCTGTCTATTGGAATCAGCATCCCCCGCAGCTGGCCGACCCTGCCTCTTCCACAGGGCTTCCTTGCTCTGTCAGAAGCATTATCCATGCCTAGAACAGCTTGAGAAGTATGTTTGCATTGTTCTTGAGCACTCAACACCTTTGCCCTTGAACTGTATTTCTTTTAGTTATTCTAATGAAGTATATATTCATTGAGAACCAGAAGCATCAACCTCTGATTCAACCATATAATCTGGAAAAAATAGCTAGTACAACTTTTTAATAGAAAATCTCAGGAACTAATTTTAAAGAAAGAGTTGAGAAAGAATTGAACATGGACCTGGCCTGACATCTCCCTCCATGGAGGAGCAAAAGGAGCTCAGTGTTTCCTGGGGAGTCAATTTCATCCTGGGGTGGGTGTAATAGCAGAAAATCTCTGAGGTGTTAAGATAAGCAAAGACTTCTTAGGATAAGAAAAGCACAAGCCATGCAAAAATTCATTTAAATTGGACTTAACTAAAAGTAACAACGTGAGCTCTGTAAAAGACATTTCTAAGAAAATGGAAAGTCAAGTCACGGATGAAAAGAAACATGCACAATGCGGAGATCTGGTAAAAGACTTGAACCCAGAATATAGAAAGAAATCTCACAGTCCAACGATATCAAGACAGAAAAAGAGAAGATTTGAACAAACACCTCACACAAAAGACATGCAAATGGCTAAGAAGCTCAGAAACAGTGGTTGAACTTCATTAGTCATCAGGGAAATGCAAATTAAAACCACTGCGAGATGCTGCAACTCACCCATCAGAGTAGCTAAAGTAATAAAAACCGGAGAGTCACATCTGCATTGAGTATATGCAGCACTTTCAGCTCTCCCACCTGTCAGTGAGGGTGCCAAACGGTAACCATGGCGGAAAACCGCTTGGCAGTTTCTTATCGTTAATTGTTCATTTTTTAATGGACCCACTAATGCATTTCTGAGTATTTACCCAAGAAAATATGAAAATTTATACCCACAAAAAGATTCGTACATGAAAATAGCAAATTTACTCATAATAGTCTCACTCTAGAAACAGCTGAGATGTCTGTAAACAGCAGGTAAATAGATAAACAAATTGAGAAATGTTCATACTATGGAGAGCTACTCGGCAATAAACAGAAATAAACTACTGAGGTATGCAGCAGGATGGGGGAGTTTCCAAACCGCGCTGAGTGGAGGGGCGGACCAGAGGGAAGGCGCATGGCGTGGTCTGCAGCGGGTGTTTCCCACACTGCGGGTGGACAGGGGCTGCCTGCAGAACCTTCTGGTGTGACAGGAAGGCTCCGTGTGCCGATTAGTGAGCTCCTGCGGCTGCACCGTGGAGAAGAGCAAGGGCTGCACCTGCCTCCACGAAGGTGGGTCCTCCATGTCCCGGAGTCCACTTATTTATACAGTAGCAGGTTAATTATGGGACATGCCATTATTTCATATTATATAATTTTAAACATAGCGACTTAGTGAAACTTAATCATTTCAAAGTGAATCGGACGGAAAATGCATGTTTGCAGCTTTTGTGTAATTGCCACAGAGCTGAACATGAAAGAGAAATGTGTTAAAATCTGTTTTCTGAAACTTTTGGGGTTAGATGTGCTTTGGTGTTCAGAATTGTTTGGATTTTAGAATAGTAATGTGGCACATATACCACATATTCCATACCACCTGCTGCACCCTTTATTATAATTATTAATATTTCTTTTGTGGAACACATGCAAATTCACACAGAGTAAGTAAAATAAAGGCTACATACAGCCTTGTGTGAGTTCAGGTCATCTTTTCAGCCAAACAAGTTCGGTTACCACACTTACTCAAAACTTCAGTTCTGGATTTTAGCATTGTAAGGATGGGACTGTGGATCTGTGGTTCGACTTATTGAATGATTAAAGTGACTCAGTGGAGAACATCCTGCCGTGTTCCAAGGTTACACACGTGGTTGTGATGAACTGGAACTGTTGTCAAGTGTAGGAGTCTTGGCCAACACTAAATTCACAGCATTATTCTTTTAGTGGGGACATTTAATCCCAAAGATAGAATTTCTGGTTTTAGTGGGCTTACTATGAGGATAAAGTAACATTTTTTACTTGAATGAAATATCCTTCTACTATTTATTAAATAGTTTCATTTAAAAATGTATACCCATAACACAAAACTACAAGAAATGAAGACTCTCTCTACAGAAAGTATGGTTTTCCCCATTAAAATGAACACTCAAGCTTAACATAGAATTGAAGAGCAAAGTTTAGCCTTAAATATTAAAATTTTCATTTGAATCATTGCTTAATTCTCATTCAAGCAGGCCTGATTTCTTTTATGTCCTGGCCAATGCTTATAGTTATGTGTGTGCATGTGTGTTCACATGTGCGTGTGTGTGTGCATGTGCATGTGTGTATATCTGCCTCCATGTCCTAAGTGAATTCTGGCAAATATGGTGTGGAATGCGGCACTGAGATATCATACAAAGAGCATGGAGATGGGGGCCAGTCCTAAATTCTAGGTCCTCTCTTAAAAGCCTTTTGACTGCAGGTCATTCGGCTTCTCTGAATCTAAGTTTTATCATCTGTAAATTGACACCTGTAAACAAAACTTTTCAGAGTTGTTTTAGGATCTCGTAAGACACTTGCCAAGCACCCACTACAGAGTAGGCACTTGGTAAGTGCTAATGATGACAAGTGATTACAGTATTAATAAACCTGAACAGAGAAATGTGGGTGAAAAGAGAAGCATAAAACTGTGTCAGACACTGGCTAGAAACCCACCTTCTGAGAATGTTATTCTGCTTCTCCCGATAAGACTATTACGTATTTTTGCCACTGAAATTTGGCACGATCTGTGTTTGGTCCTGTCTGACGAAGCTACATAGTCTGCTGTTTTACAACATCCCCACAAGCCATGGTCGGGAACTACAACCCAACTAGGGTGAGGAATGCTCAGAATTCCAGGAGAACAGCCCGAAAAAATTTCATCCAACAGGAAAGATGAAAATTGTAACCAGGATCATTCAAAATGTGAGGCTCTGACTGAATTTTGAGATAGTGAATGAAACTGGATCATTTTATGGAAGTTTGGCTATGTTGCCTGATGAGCTAGACAGGGTGTTTTATTGCAAAACCTTAACTATGGACAATCCACTGGGGTCCATTAAATCGTTTTGTCTTGAAATCACTCTTTCAAACTGATTGCTTAAGTATCCAATGCAATTAGGCAATTGACTTGTTTCTCTTTTGTTTATTTGTTTTTTCACGACTTAGTTCTTATGGGAAATTCTATCCAGGTCATCGTAACACAATTGAAAACAAGTGATAATGAAAGGAATGCTAATTGGTTTCCTCTGGCTTATCACTGGCCGAGCACAGCTAGCAGCTTCCACATCTTTCCTCTGTTCCTACCCAAGCTCTTTGCGTATGGAGATGGTATGTTGTTTTGCAAGTGACTGTGAGCTAACAAAGCAACACACAGCACAGACAGGCTGTGTTAAGTGGTGGGCGGTGCAATGCACTTGGACTAGAAATCGTGGGATCGAAGTCACCACGTCAAATACTAACTGAGCCAGCACAAAGCCCAGAGCTAAGGATGACAGGTGAAACTCAGCTCTCGCCCTTGGGGAACCCAGAGTCCACCGGGGCAGATGCACAAATAAGCAAAACGAAACACAGAACAATGCATGTGATAGCAGATTGTAGCCAGAGTGACAAGCATTTAGACAAGTAACAAGCATGCAGGCCCAGCAGGGACGGGGCTGTTACTCTGCCATTACCAGAGTCCCGTGTTCTACTCTGAGACTTCTGTGGCCAAACCATGTCATCCCAGGTTGGCTGAGCCGGGAGCTATGCCCCATCCAGCCCTTCAGTCCCACCTCCTCCAAGGAGACCGCCAGGGCAAAATTCATGAATTTGCAGGCCCTTAATTCCTGTTTAATCCCAGCCAATATCAGAGGTCTCAGTGACCCCTTTAAAAATGTATAAAATATGGCAAAAATGAAGTCTATTTTCTACCGTATTATGCTGTTTACCTCCCTGACACAACTGCTCCCAACCTCTCTTCTCCTTTCTCCCCTCCCAGACAGCTATGCCCACTAAAGACCTATTTTATGACATGAAAACTACCCTAAATTTCTATTCATAACATCCCACCCACCTCTGCCACACTGAATCCTGACTTTCTTCTGAGAACCCGGTTTCACCAGGAGGCCTCAGGAGGTGGCTATAACTTTTCTGTCACCTCCATATATCACGTATTGAGCAGTAAGGTTAGCACGTCTCTTAATTTCCACTGCAGTTTTAGACCTGTTTTCCCATTGTCCGAGGTGCTGCCGTGACGTGTGTCTCGCTAGTCACAGCACTCGCCCCGCTGCCCACAGAGTGCACCGGCCACCAGTCACCCTCCTCCTCCTCATGGAATATCAGGACATCTGGGTCACACAGCACTTTCTCTTCATTCCGGATTCTTCTGCCACCCTGTAAGACTTCCAGCCCATGGACAACCCACTCATTTCCAATGTTCTGCTCTTCTTCACTTTGACACCATTCTTAAGGCCAACAGTGGACCTTTCCATCACCTCAAACTAATAAAATGTAAGTCTTCTGTCCACAGTGAATTTATTTTTTTCAGCTAATTCCATGATGACCTTTTCCTAATCTTTAGTCATTTGGCCCTTCACATTCTACCCTACCCTAACCTCACCCTAACTCTAACTGTGACCATAACCAGCAGCAAAACCACAACCATGACCATGCCCATGACCATGCCTATAACCAAGACCATGACCAAGACCATGATCATGGCCACGACTATAGCCATTACTATAACCATGACCACGCCCATAACCAAGTCCATGACCATGACTATGACCATAGTCATAACCAAGACCATGACTACAACCCTGATCATGGCCATGACCGTAACCATAGCCAAGACCATGACACTTATTTTCACTGCCCTCCTATTCAGCTTAGATTCCATAGTCCATTATTTTAATTATTCATTTTTTCCCTGAGAACTTCCATTCCTTGTGTCTTTTCATCACATTTGTCTTTTTTTTTTTTTTTGCAAATCCTAAAGATATGATTTTCTGTGTCTTAGGCAGCTGAGTGACACAGGGGGAAATGACAAACAGGACAAGGTAACACCATGAGTTTATCATCAGCATCTAGGTCACTAAGGGTGCTGCACATCCTGCTATATTTCTTTCTCACCAGCCTCAATTATTCACACTTTTCTCCACTTTTTCTTAATTTCAATTTACACCATCCCAGACCCATAATTTTTCAGATCCAGGTGAATTTACTTCCTAAAAGAGAGAGAGTGAGAGAGAGAGAAGGCGTCCGATGGGCACACTCACAGTTCCCTCGGTCGATGGTGTTCGCACCCACCCTGTCCTCCTGCTCAAAGGGAAGAACCACCACCTTTCAACCCCCTGTTTAAGGTCAGTCCTCCCCCAGTGCCCAGGATTTGACCCTCTCACCTCCCCAGGGGCTCACCACGCCAAGCGTCTTTCTCTCCCATGTACCTAATCCCTTCTTTCTCACAAGGCTCCTTCCTATAAACTTTTGCAGAGTTCTTTTCATCTTAAAAACAAAATAATCAAAAATAAAACTTTTCCTCACTCCAATTTTACCTCATCATCTTTACCTCTATCATCTTGTCTCTTTTTATCCTCACCTTGACAATCAAATTTCTTGAGTATCCAAAGTGTGTCTATCCTCTTCTCCCCTCTCCACACCTGGTCTCTCTACAAATCCCATTATAGACACTTTGCACATATGTACAGAAATTCACCACTTCTTTGCCCCAGTTCACACTGTCTTCATCTATTTCCACTGAAATAATTTCCCGACTGACTGATCACTCAGTCTACTCCAGCACAACAGCCAGGGTGATCCTATTGAAACGCAGACACGTTTCAGATCTCAAAGCCCTGCATGGTTTTGTATAAGTGAGGTCTAGTCCCGAAGGTATCGATAGAAGCAATGCTGGGTATTTCATGCTAAGGGGACCATCACACAGATGCTGGGTGGCTGAAGAGCACAGGGTAGCAGGAGTTCAACAGCTGCATGGCTGGCTGTTGAGACCAGAGGGAGGGCTGGAGGTGCCAGACTCTGGAGACTCAGAAGAGGGGCTCTGCGGAGCTGCTGCCAGGGTGCTGCCTGCTCCTCTGGGAGTGTGGTGTGCCGCAGCGTGGAGCTGGAACCACCGTAAAATGCTGGCGGCTGGATGCATTTGCTACTTCCGAGGCAAGGCTGGCAAAGTCAGGAAGAGCAGAAGGGGAGTCCCTTCTGCCTTCTCTGTGTCCCGCAGGTGGGATCCACAAGGAAACCACCGGCCAGGGTGACAGCAATGGAGACGTCCCCGACCCCGCACCACAGAGCACCCCGTGATTACTCAGCACCTGCAAATGCTTCTCCGCATGTATCTTAACTCCTAGCAACAATGGCGACAGCTCCATGCATCCATGCACAGGGCCCTCCTCTCCTTTCTCACTTTCTCTGGTATAGAGGATGACAGTCCCAGCGTTGCCCACATCCCACCTCTGAGTGACAGCAAATCCCCTCATTCGCGCACAATCACGCCGGCAATCCTTACATAAAGCATCAAGGACACAACAAAGGATGGGAAGTTAGCAATTCCTTTCACCTCAGAGGGACCCATTCGTGTGTCTGGTCAGCTGCGGGGATGGCTGTGCTGGTCTTTGGCTCCTCTTGTGTTCTGGGCCTTGGCTTTGACAGCTGTCTCTGTTCGACATTCAGTAAACATGTTTGGATTAATGAGGATCCCCCGTCCTCGTCAACTTTCCCCGGGACACATCCAGGCATCTACTAACCACTCTCTCTCCACCCACTGTTACCTCTGCCCATCCACTGTCAAGGCTGCCGCAGTGATTTCAACAAGCGGTTGGGTGTTAGGCTGTATGACAGGCGTCTGGAGAACAGGATCCTGTCTGCTCACAATCACATCCCCACCTCTCCGCCTCAGTCCTGGCTGCATGTCCAATACTGATTTATTCTACTGGTTCAGAGTCCTTCAGTCATCTAATCATGAAAATTTCTACCTATGGCAGCTTTTTCAACAGTTCTTCCCCTAACTTATGGTTTTAATTATCTTATTAATAGACCTTGGCAAAGTCTCTCATTACCTAATTTGGCTTTCACACCATAAAAACAGAGTGGGTCATTTTTAATCTGGTCTTTCTTATATAGACACAGGATGGAAATATGTCTATCTTATTTAACATCAAAGTTATGGTCTAAAAATGTTACCTGTGAGCCAACATATATGTTAAATTCTAAGTTTTAATCTCAAAGAAATTTATAATAAATTGAATATGCATTCCTTTGGAAAATTCCCTGGGAATAAGACATAATAAATTCTCACTTAATATAAGCACTCACGTGAACAACAAAAGTCATCAAGATCACAAAATATGAATGTATATTTTATATTTGGCACAGTAGTTTAAACACAATTTCTACCCATACTTGCCTTGCCTGCAAAACAGAGTAGTCTGTGCCGTTTGTCCAAGCTCTGTTTCTGTGTTCTGTGTAAAGGCTGCTATTTTGAGAAAGGAACAGGCTGATTTAGTCTGATGGGACCAGGAGAAGCAACGAGAATCGGGGCGACAGTTCAGCGTGCCTGCCTGGGCGTTTCTTTACACCCAACCACCACATCCTTTGAGCGCTGCTCCCACCAGGCTGGTGGTTGGGTGTGCGCCCTCTCTCAGTGAGCTGGAGTGGCCTGAGGTCAGGCTTTATTGACTTGGTGTCCCACAGAAGGCTTTGCACAGGGTAGGGATTGAAAGTGGTTCATACAATTAATTTAAAAACTGGACACAGAAAGGAGTATATGAAGCGACTCTACTAACCCATCATTGGAACTTAAAGAACACAAGTCTTCAGATTCAGTGCAAAGATGGAACACCCAGATGTGTCAATTGTGCAAAATTTGGCGTTCTATACAATGAACTGGGCTTATAGCCATAGACAGAGAGAGAGAGAGAGAGAGAGAGAGAGAGAGAGCGTGTGTGTGAAATGGTTCGAGCTAAGTAGAGGGGAAGGGTTTTGATAATTCTCAAAAAGATGCTGGCTTTTTTTTTTACAACACACCATTTGCTGTCCTGCATCAGATAACATGTCTGAATATAAACGCACACGTGCTCATTCCCTGCTGTCAGCTTCTGCCTGCGACTCTGGTCCTACAGCTGCGTGGCTGTGTTTTCCTCAGCCCATGCGTCTCTCCCTCATGTCCTTTGGAGCATCTGTTACGCAATGTATTGAAAATCAAGTTGCCTGTTTTAGAAAAGGTGATTTATTTTTGAAACCATCTTAATCTCCAAGGAAAATGCAGAGTCACACAAAAATATACACAAACAGCTGGAGTACAGGTTGACATTAGCAAAAACAAACCTTTTTTTAAAAATTATTGGGAAATGTGAGTGAAGTTGCTTTTTATAAAACTTCCCTGCTGTTCTCACAGCACAGCATGCAGCCCAATGAGAACCAATATGCTATTTTTTCACACAAACTTTTCTTAAGATGGGTCAGTATTGCTTGTCTAATCTTAGCAAAATACACCTGATGAAAAAAATAAATCCTCCACGTTTAACAGCAGGGTTGTAACAAATGTATCATAAGGGAGTTTGTTTGAAATACTATGCTGCTGAAACATATAAGAATATACTTACTCTTTAACTTCAGATTACTCTCACTGGTTTATCTTTAATGTAATTATTTTTAGCCATTATGATATAACTTTGTTTCATGTGATCCATCTGGTTGGAGAGGAGCCAACCCTCATATGTTCCGCTTAGGTTTTCTGAGTGCTACATATATATTATCTGGCAAAGGAGACATGTCACTAATCCCCACTGCACAGATGCTTGGTGATTGCTTTTGCAGATGTTACCAAAGATGTTAAGGTAAACTCTAAAAATCCAAAAAGTCAGAATATCTAATTATTTCTTTTCCAATAAACTACCAGATACTGAATTATTGAAAAAACCTTCATTAACAATCTCAAAATTATGTAAGACTTATAAATGCAAAAACATGCTAGACCACATTATAATTCAGTGCTATTAAATTAAACAAAAACAGGATAGAATTTAATACATAATTTTATCAAGAACTGACTGGTTAGGAAAAATTATCTAAACATTCCTTTACATTACTTGCTGGAAATAACTGGCAAAGACTTTTGGAAGGCTGTATAAAACATGCATTTTTAGCCATACATGTATGGTGTATAAATATGCAGAAAAAGTATTAAAACATCCATAGTCTTTAACATGGTAATTCTACTTCTGGGAATCTATTTTTTAAAATCCTAAATAATGGAAAAAAAAGTTTTATGCACAATCTTCACGGCCGCAGCATTTAGAAGTAAAAAATTGAAAATAGCTGATTTGACATGGGATAATAGCTTAAGTAACTAATAGAGCATTTCTCTTACTGAGTTACAGCATTGTTAACTAGTAACTGATGGGTATGGAAAGGTCACCAGAGCTCTAAGGTACCACAAAGGTATAAGCGCAGGAAGCAGCTGTCACTCCTGGGGTTAGGAGAACAAGGGGAAGAGGCTGGAGTTAAGCCTGACACGTTCCACGTCTTTGCGGTTGTGAATTGTGCTGCTATAAACATTCTAGTGCAGTGTCTTTCATACAATCCATCAGTGCCCATCAGTACAGGATTGGATTAATAAGATATGGCATATGTAAACAAATGTGGTATATGTATACCACAGAGTACTACCGAGCCACAATAAATAATGGTGATCTAGCACCTCTTGTATTCTCCTGGATAGAGCTGGAACCCATTCTACTAAGTGAAGTATCCCAAGAATGGAAAAACAAGCACCACATGTGCCACCATCAAGTTGGTATTAACTGACCAACACTGAAGTGCACATACAGTAACAACATTCATGGGATGTCGGGCAGGTAGGAGGGGGAGAAGGGGATGGGTAGGTTCACACATAGTGGGTGCAGTGCACACCATCTGGGGGATGGACACGCTTGAAGCTCTGACTCGGGTGGGGCAAAGGCAATATACGTAACCTAAACATTTGTGCCACCGTAACATGCTGAGATAATATCTGTCTGTCTGTCTGTCTGTCTATCTATCTATCTATCTATCTATCTATGTATATATAAACAAAGCAAACAAACAAATAAAAAAACCCTGAGCGCCTACATGCGGGGTCCCTGCGGACCGAAGCCGGAGCTCAGAGAGCCCAGCCCGGCATCAAAAAAGGTAGAAACTTCTATAAAAGGTAGAAACTTCAGATAAGCTTAAAAAATGAATTACACCTAATTACACCATTGCATGTTAAAACTTTGCTGTATTTTCTAAATTTTTCTAATGTGAGGGTGTTCACACACTGTGTGTGTACAAAAGATGGAATCATAGTGTTTGTGTTGCTTCCTACAGTTTTTTTTTTTCACGTATAAGAATACTGTGAACATCATCCTCTGTAATAAACACATGCATAACGCACTTTGCAATATATTTACGGGTATTTACATGTGATAATTTTAACCATTGCTCTCTCGTTCAATACTTAGATGGGTTCCCTTTTATAACTATCATAGTCATAAATTTATACATTTATTTTATTCACTTGTCTGATTAGTTTCTCAGGGTAAACTCCAAGAGTGGGATTGCTAGTTGGGGGTGTAGCTCTGTCTTCTGGTGCATATCGACTAAGTACCTTCCAGAAAGGGGCTCCAAAGGGATGTTCTACCAGCAGTGCCTCGGAACGTGGGTTTCCTTGGACGCTCTTTGTCAATAAGAGAAGCTAAACCGACCTTCAGGCTTTAGTTTGTATTTCTTTGATAACTACTTCATATGCTTTTGTCATTTGTGTTTCTTCTTCTGTGAATTGCCTGTTTTTGTCTTCTGCTCATTTTCTTTCTTTCTTTTCTGAAACTGATTTGCAAGTATTTTTTATCTTAAACTACTTTTAATATTTTGCAAAAGCTTTTTCACTGGTTGGTGAATTAATGATACAGAAATTCTCATTCATATTCACTCCTAGTGTTGATTTTAAAGGCGAGATCAAGTGCACAGCCTGAGCCCTGGCGTTGGCCAATGGCTGAGCAGACACGAGAGCTGCTGGCACCAAGGTCAGAGCAAAGGACAGCACTGGGCTCTCAGGGACTCTCAGAAAGCGATGCCAAGTGTCCATTCTGGGGAGAATCATCCTCTTGGCCGCAGTGAAAAGTTTTCCGCTGACTGTGGTCTCTTAAGATTAGCATCCAACACCACGTGTCCTGCTCAGTCCCTCCCTGCCTGGCTGGGTTTGTCGTCCTGGGATCTCGGCTCAAGCTCCGTTCCCTCCACCGACCCTGCCCACTGGTCAGCGCTCCTTATTTTATGTCTGTGAGATGGTGTATTCCTTCCCACCACAGTGGTTTTATCACCGTTTACCTGATCGGTTCCTGTCTCTCCTGGCACTAGAACAGACACTGCCCAGGGCGAGAACCATCTGGTTTTCAATTCCCTCTCTCTGAGCTCGGCTGCCGCCCAGGAAATGAATGAATGATGCAGATTCCTTAGACACATGAATTGTGTGTAAACACACGTAGTTAATCATATAATATCCATGGAGAGTGAGTTCAGCCACCCTACATAGATGTTCTTGACATTCTTAGGAAGCGCTTGTTTAAAGAGCCACTTCAGATATGACTACATAGAAAAAACTAAACTTGGGAGATCACGATTTGCCAGCAAATGAACATTCTGGTGCCCAAGTGAGCAGAACATATTTTTCCCCCTAGAGTTCTAGGCAAACAAGATCTATTTAAATAGTGACTCTCCATAACTTTTAACTTTTGTCATAACTTTTACAAATGCTGTTGATTAGATCCATAGAGATCAAAAGATTAAAAGAAAAATGTTCTCTGTGTCTGTGCAGTCCAGCATGACAGCCGCCACCGTATGTGACCATCGAGCAGTTAAGAGGTAGCTATTAATGGTCCAAATCGAGATGTGCTGGATGTGGAAGACATATAGAGATTTCAGACTTATTATGAAAAAAGTGAAAACATCAATTTTAAAATGTGTATGTTTAAATAATAAAATTTTGGATATATTGTGTTAAATAAAATATGTTAAAATTAATTCTACACGTTTCTTTTTACCTTTTTATTTTTTCTAGTAGAAAATTCACAAATATGTGACTCACATGATATTTCCATCAGATAATGCTGCTCTTTACTGTAACTTGCAGACACAGAAACACTTCCCCTAACTGAGACCGGCTTTGTGCCGCACTTACCTATCTGAAACAATGGAAAACTGGGAAATCTGCAAAAGAGATATTTGAGTAATAAAAAGTTGTTACTGAAGTCTAAGTATAAAAGCGTACTCAGCCAAAGTCCTCAAGTCTTCATGGCATTTGTTTTCTCTTATTTTACCCACAATTTAACAAATTCATCTGTCTGCTTCGCAAGGTCAAGGGGACAAGCTGCGGCTGTTGAGAACGGTAAGCACGCTGTGTCTGAGATTCAAGCTCTGACTCCTTCACCTGTTATTGCTGACAACTTGATAAGTAATAGCAATACTCTGCAAAGGAGACAGGACCACGAATCTGAGCTGTTGGGGATGCACAGCATCGTGGTGCAGGGACGAGAGCTCTGCACTCTCCATGGGCTCCAGGGACACTCTGATGTGGCCCCATGTGGGCTCTGATGGGGATGACTGTCGATGGTGCTAAGCGAGTGATCACTGGGCACCTCCATCTAAGACAACGTGACAGAGGTGTCATATCATAGGAAGAGCTCTGTCCAAAGGGGTGAAGATGAAATACTGAATTTCGACAATTTTGTCTACTAAGAATGGCTTATTTCCCTAAGACAAAGGGAAAAACGGTGACAGGTAGAGGAAGGCAGCAGGAGATGAGAAAGAACAGTGTTTTGTTCCGGTTAGTCAAGACTTTATTGCTAACAGAGATTACTTTAAAAATTAGTTCTCTTTTATTGTACAGCACATGAATTTTTAGGACAAATACAGATTGGACTAAGAGAATGTTGTGAAATAAAACCTTCATATTAATGCCAGCTATCACGGCCCGGCCCGTAGCAGGAAAACGCTCTGCCCTGCCTCCGTATCAAACGCCGTCCTCCCTGTGCCTTTGTGACAAGATCTCAGTGGAGCCTTTGCATCATGCTACCCTGTGGCCTGAGCGAGTGAATGGCGGTTGGGTCTGTCCACTGACTTCAAATCCCCCGTTATCAGCGAAACCTTCACTGCTGGGCTTCCTTTCATTGTATCTCCCAGCCGTGCGTTTCCTGCCCATGTCCTCAGAGCGCAGAATACACTGAAAACTGAGGTCAGCCCCCACGCCACCAACTCCACACTTCTGGCTGTGGGAGATAAAGCGGTTTTTATTTTGTTTTGTTTCAAAATATTATTTTTTCTTTTTTTTAAAACTCAACATTAGATTTTTCTGTGATTTGTTTCTTGTTAAAAATCTGCAAGGGACACTAAAACAATATATGGCATCGTCCAGAGATTTACCAGTGAAAAGTGAATTAATTTCTTATTGTGCATGTTGTGTTTCATTCGAGGGTTTGCATGCTCTGTCCAGCACGCAGCCTTTGAGGCTGCACAGGGTAGGTGCAACTGGAACTTGAACATGACTCAGATTGTGATACAGGGACTCACGAAAACCTAGTGGATAACGTGTGATGATTAGCTCAGGGCAAGTAACTGTTTTTTGAAGTCCACAGTGTGGTGTTAATTAGCACTACAGTGCACGGTACCTTCCAGATCTCCATCTACAGATGTGTGTTCACAGACTCGTGTTCATTTACAATAAATCTCATAGGTTACCTTCTTATTCCTTCATCTTTTTGTCTTGGAAAATATAACTGAGTTATTATTTTGGCCATGTTGGGGAAGAATGAGCATATCAATAAATAAAAGAATGCAAACAAAACCCCAGGCATAAATATCAGGAGGGGGAGACTTTGACAGTCCCAGGTGGCCAGAGGACAGTTGGCACAGCAGTGACAGTCGCACGTCATCATTATTATTATTATTATAATGACCAAGGTGCGAAAGATGAGGATCCCCCCAGTAACCACGGGTGCGCAACCTGCTTTGACTGGAATGACAGAGGAGGCAGACGCCCCTTAGATGTGGCCGGACATGGGATGGAGGAGCAGGCGGTGGCAGCAGCAGGTAACTGCCTGTTTCTGAAAAGGTTTGTCACTGTGGCGTTGTCACTGCTACCCTTTAAGCCAGTTCCTTCCCTTGCAGCTCCAGGCCCTGTGTCGCGCCCCGGGAGGAAAGAGCTGTCCTTGTGAGCAATGAAATCAACTGACAGCTGCATGAAGTGAAAGGGAAAAAAAGGAAAGAAATCGTTAGAATCAGAAGGCAACTGACTGTCATTTCATGTGGTCATGTGATAACGAATATCCTCACCAATGGTCCCAAGCAGGTGTTTGGCAATGGGCAAAACCAAGGCTGGGTCTGAGAACAGGTCGATGCACATGCTTGGACAGTCTCGAGAAAGGGCTCTCCCTGGAGCGCAGCCTCGGAAACAGGACTGCAGGACGGAGGGGAGCAGACGGCCATGGGGAGGCCGGGAGAAACACGTCCTGCTTCTCGTCTGCGTGCAGAACGAGCTCCCGGGCAGGAGTGAGGGAGGGAGAAAATATATCGGCTGCAGGGCTGTGCTCATATTGGCTTTCTGTATTTCTGTTTTATCTTCTTGCTTATTCCTGATGGTTGGTTGATGTTGTAACTGGAGCCACTCAATTCCCTCATTAACTGGATGCCAGATGAATGGCGTTTGGTGTCGAAATGGAAACTTCTGATTCTCTTGCAATTATCTACATGAGTGTGATTTTTCTTTTTCTCTGCAAGTTCCAGGGTTCCTGACTCTCCGTGGCAGGCACTCCAGGGACAGATGGCCGAGGAGACGCCACCTGTCTGGGGAAGGGCTTACCTGGCTGGTGCCGGGATGGCATGCTGAGCGGCAGCAGCTGTCGCTGGGGAGGTGCGGTTGTTACATAACTGGACGTGCAGGCGCTGATCGGGGTTTGGTTTTGTTGTTAATGATGTACTGGCTTGTGGATTGAATGGGATGTGTGCATTTCTGCAAACTGTCACCTCCTGGAGGACAGAGACAGGGTCGTGCTTCTTTCACAGCCTCCAGCTAACAGGAAGCACAAGGAATTACATACATACTTGGTAAATTCCATGCAACGCTGGACTGTAATTTTCATGGGGGCAGGCGCAGTGGCCGTTTTGTTCATTGTTGTGTCTCTGGTGTTCAACATGGTTCCTGACACATAGGCAAGTGCTTCGTGAATATTTGTTTAGTGAATGAGTAAATGAATTTTTTTAAACTGTGAGTTGTGTTGTCAGCCGAGGGGGAGGCTGAGGGTGCAAGGAGGGGAGGAGTGGAAGGAAGAACTTCTGTCCTGGGTCCCATCCAGCTGTCTTCCCACAGCCGGCTCCCCCACCTTGCTGACTCGTGAGCAAAAGTAAGAGCGCAGTCTGGAGAGCTTGGATGGGCTTGAGTCACTCTGAGTCCTCAGAGCCAGGGTCGGTGCCACCACCCACTGCCCCACCCCCAGTTTCCAGTGGTCTCATCAGAGGGTAGGCTTGGGCTACACACCCGATTGCTTTGGGTTAGGAAAGTCATCTTGTAGTTTCCGGCCAAGTAATATTATCCTTTGTGAGATTCACAGCATAAAGTTTTGATCATTTTATGTGTTAGACATGAAGCACAAAACACGTTGTCTGACATCTTTTGCAAGGCATCGCTCAGGATGACGCGAACACCTAGGTTCACACGGTTGCTCAGGCCCCACTCACCCTGTGTTAGTTCTGCTGTTGCCACGGTTCTATTTCACTGTTTTCACACATCCTAGAC
>RJWJ010026513.1:0-22949 GCA_004363605.1 Indri indri | reverse complement strand
TTTAAGACAGAGTCTTGCTCTGTTGCCCCGGGTAGAGTGCCGTGGCATCAGCCTAGCTTACAGCAACCTTAAACTCCTGGGCTCAAGCGATCCTCCTGCCTCAGCCTCCCAGAGTGCTAGGATTACAGGTATGAGCCACCACACCCAGCCTAATTTATCTATTTTTATTAGAGACTGGGTCTGGCTCTTGCTCAGGCCAGTCTGGAACTCCTGAGCTCAAGTGATCCTCTGGCCTTGGCCTACCAGAGTGCTGGGATTACAGGTGTGACCCACCATGCCCTGCCCTGGTAGATTTCTTGTTAAGTTTACACCTAGGTTTTTGATTTTCTTTTTGCTGTCATAAATGCTGTCTTTTCTTTCATTTTTATCTTGTATTTTTCTAGAGTATATAAAGGCTATTAGTTTTTGTGTGTTAATTTTATAACTTGCTGCTTTACAAGATGTTCGTATTATTTATATGAGTTTTTCCCTTGATCTTTGGGGTTTTCCAGATATAAAAAGTTATCATTGGAAAACGTTCTTTCCATTTTTATGGACACTAATTGCTTTTTAATTGACGCATTGCAGGGACTAATACCTTCAAAACCATGTTAAATAAGAGTGGAGTTGGTGGACATTGTTCTTTTATTCTTGACTTTAGTGTAGTAGTTCTGTTGTTTCTAAAACAAGTAAGATGCTGGCTTTTTGGGCTGCTGTTTGTGTATACATACATACACATATATAAAATGTGTATGTATACATGTGAATATATATCATGTTAAGAAAGTAACTGTTAATTCATGTTATCTTGAAATGTTTATAGCATGAATGGATGTTGAATGTTGCCAGGATATCTTTATCATAAATGGAGCATGTAGTTTTCTTTCTTAGCCAGTTAATTATTAATATATTAATGGGATGTTGAACCACTCTTGCAGTCTGGATTAATCCCCACTTGATCATGATGTATTATTTTTTGATGTGCAGGTGGATTCTGTTTGTTAATATTTTATTTAGACTTTTACATCAATATAAGTGGGACCAATTTATAGTTTTGTGTTTTGGTGCAATCTTTGTCAGGTTTTAGGGTCAGTGTTACATTCTCTTCATAAAACAAATGAAGAAGTTTTCATTTTTTTGTGTGCCCTAGAATAATTTAAGTAGTATTAAGACTATCTGAGTTTAAAGTCTTGGTAGTGAAACTGGGCTTAGTGCTTTCTTGTATGTGGCGTTCTACTGTCCCTCTTTCTTCCGTGTCTGTTTAGACTTTCTGTCCTTAGTGGAATCAATGTTGGTATGTTGCATTTGTCTAAAAAATGTCCACTTCATCTAGATTTTTCAAATATATATAGTAGCCTCTTGATTTTTAAAAAGCTCTGTTTTTATGGTTATTTTTCTTCTTGTGACTCAAATTTGTGTATTATCTTTTCACCCCTTTTTCCTAATGGTTTAGCCAGTGGCTTATCTATTTAGTGGATCTATTTTTAAAGTACAAGCTTTGGGGTTTGTTCTACTTTACTGTTTTTGACTCATGTATTTCTGTTTTTATCATTATTAATTTCTTCTGCTTTCCTTTATTTTGTTTTATTTTTGTTTTGACTGAGGGAAATATTAATAAATTCATTTTTATTTTTTCCTTTATGTTGAAAAGGTATTTAATATTACAGCAGTTTGGCTGGTATGTCTTTAGCCATATTTATCCCTTAGATTTAGATGTATTTTTTGTTATCATTTATAAGAAATTTCTGTTTTTTTTTTTTTTGAGACAGAGTCTCACTCTCTTGCCTGGGGCGAGTGCCGTGGCGTCAGCCTAGCTCACAGCAACCTCAAACTCCTGGGCTCAAGCGATCCTACTGTCTCAGCCTCCCGAGTAGCTGGGACTACAGGCATGAGCCACCATGCCCGGCTAATTTTTTCTATATATATATTTTAGCTGTCCAATTAATTTCTTTCTATTTTTGGTAGAGATGGGGTCTCGCTCTTGCTCAGGCTGGTCTCGAACTCCTGAGCTCAGAACTGTCCGCCCGCCTCGACCTCCCAGAGTGCTAGGATTACAGGCGTGAGCCATCGCACCCGGCCAGAAATTTCTGTTTTTTTGTTTTGAATTTTCATCTTGACTCAATATTTCTATGCTAGCATGTTTCAAAATTTGTAGGTGAAAGGACCTTTTTGTATTTAATTTCTACTTTTATTACATTATGGTTAGAGAACGCTGGTAGTATTATTTCTATTCTTTGGACTTCATTTATTTGTGGTCTAAGATATGGTTTGTGAATATTCTTTATGTTCTTGGAAAGAAGGTATAATCTCTATTAGTGAGTTCAGAGTTAAACATATATCTGTATGAACTATCTTATTAATGTGATTTAGGTCTTCCAATTTTTTTTTTGTCTGCTTAATCTGTCTTGGACTGAGAATGGTGTGTTAAGGTCTCCTATTATTAGTGTTTTTCTTATTTCTCCTGGGGTTTCCTGTAGTTTCTGCTTTGTGAAAGTTGTTGCTGCCTTATTGGGTACCTGCATATAAATAACTTGCATCTCCCTTGAGTTGTTTCTTTAGCATTGTAAAGTAGTCTTTTAGTGTTTTCTCCCCTCAATTCTGCTTTGTCAGATATCAAGATGTGTGATCTCTGCTTCCTTCTCTGTGTGTTTGCCTGGTATGTATATATTTGTCTATCGTTTTGTTATTATCTTTTCTGAATTGTTTATACCCAATGTATTGTTGGAGTTTGCTTTCTAGCCAATTTGAAAAGGTTTTTTGAAAAGGCTTTTTAATGGGTGAATTAAGCACATTCGTACTTACTATGATTGATATACTTCACCTCAGTTTTGCCATATTTGTATTATTTTTATACATGTACGGTTAAATGTAATCTTTTGCCATATAGTCAGTTTTATTTGATTTACATTTTTTTTGGTGGACTTTAGGATGGATTGTATTTTTGTCTAATAGTTACCTTTATATATAACTCCTTTATTTGTGGCTATTTTCTACTGGCTCTTAACTATGAGCAGTAATGAAATTAGCTTATAACCTCTTCTTCTCCTTCCCCATCCTCTCTTCCAGGATCTGATTTGAAAAAAGAAAAGAAAGGCTTTTCTAATTAATAACTATTAGACAGTTAACAAGTTTATTTTATTTTTATGTATTCTCTTTTCATGTTGTACCTATATTGACAGAATCTAGAGCCATTCCTTACTGCACTTTTTTCCTTATAACTACCATAAAATATTCATTTATGAAAAGTTCTATTAAAGCATTAGTAGCATTGATTTTACCATATATCAAATAATCCTTTTTTTACTATAAAGGTTCTTTCATACTTCGTTGGACGTATCATGGTATAAATATACATTCACTTAACACTCCTTTGTGGAACCTCCCAAAATGAACAAAACTAACCAAAACAGAGAAGAAAACAGCTAAAACTCATATCACACTTTATGAAGTTTACAGTGGAGTGTGGACCCATTTGCGGGAGGATATGAGATGTGACATCACTGCCCATCTCTGGCAGGTTGCAGGTGTCTAAGCATAAGTTCCTGAGGGCACCACTCACAGTCCTTACTGGAGGGCTGGGAGCTCAGGGTTGAGTAGGCTGTTGTCAGAGAAGGCATATTCTGGCAGCAGTTCATTTCTGTCCTACAAAATAGCAGGGCATCCTGGGCTGAAAGAGGGATCATGTAGTAATATTGTTTTTATGTTCTTTGACTTTGCATCCCAAAGGGGAAAACCTGTGGGGATGACCAGCTTATGTTTGAGCAGGAATTGCTGATATCTCAGATGAGCCATTTCCCCGTAAACCTCCTGTCCTCCGCAGTGAGCTGTGCAGTTAGATGTATCTGTAGAACAAAGAGTTTAGCAGACTTAGTGGGAAAGTATACCCAAATTCAGGCTGTGACTGCTCACTGTTCCAGCGAATTTTTCTTTCTTAACCAAAGGACTGCACAGAGATTTCAAGACATTGTATTCAGTATCTATGTAAGTGGGGAGAAGAGTTGTTTTGTTAAGCAAAGAGCAGATCCAGAGAGAATTGCTCCCATTCAAAGCTGAACATTAAGCAGAAAGGACCCATCATGGGAAAGGCATATGGCAAACAAAAGTAGATGAAAACTGTACTTTGGAAGGAGTACTTCAGGGATTAGAGTGGAATTTTATATAAAACCATCTTGCTCTCAAAAAATTTAGACAGCATGAATTCAATAAAACAAAAGAGGAAAGAATTAATTAAAAAAGATTAAAAGGAAGGTAAAAGGAGGATGTGAAAGTGAGTTGATATACATAAGGAAAGAAATACAAAGGAAACTAAAGTCATTTCAGAAGTGAAAACCATGTTGAAATTGCAAGTGGTAGTACCAGTGATTCTGAAATCTTAGTACATTGAGAGTAAACTTTGGGAAGCGACATAGCCCACAGTGGGGAAGAACAAAGAAATAATAGTGATTAGAGAGAAGGTAGAAGCTATGGAAGAGAATCAGATCTACCATAGTCAGAGCTGGTGTTTCTTAATAAGGGAACAGAGTAAGTGAAAAAGATGAAACATTCGTAAATGAAAGATGAAGAAAGTTTTCTTGGAATAAAGGATATAGATAAAAGGGCTCATTATGAACTGGGAGAAATTTAGCAAAGAGTCATTAAAATGGAGACATATCCTGGTGAATTTAATAAGCCTGCAAAATAAAGAAAGAAACACATATTTAAGTAGAAAAAAAAGCTAACAGGCCACCTATAACAGAAAAAATAAAATCAACCCAGTCTCAGACTTTTTAGTTATGTAATTTGCTAGAAGGTAATGGAGCAATGTCTAAGAATGGGAGGAGTTGGGGGATAGGGAAGTCAATGTGATTGGATTGAAATGTCTTTAAAATGCAACATAATGACATTTTCAAATGTGCAAAAGCTCAGGTGTTATAAGCATTCATAAACCTCACTGAAAAATCTACTTGCAGATATAACCCAGCTAACTTAAAGATGAATTAATGAAGATCCCGCATATGGAGAGGTTGAAGTATGAAAATGCCAGCTTTAATAATCGAGTAAATACTGACTCAGCCTTACAAATACCAGCATAATGATAACACGCCAGAGCAAAAATTCCTGAAAGTCAACATCATGGGGAATTAGGTTAGGGTTAGGGCAGGGGAGTGGGAGCAGGGGGATGTTTTGTGCTAACTGCTTCATCTTCATAATATGTAGTTAAGGAATACTGTTTCATTTTTGAAGTTGATAAATTGAGAAGGCTATTATATTAAAAACAGACTTGGAAATTTACAAATTGGGAGGAAGAAAAACAACTAATAAGAAAATGGATCACTGAGCAAAAGATAGAAAACAAAGGCAACCACAAAAATAGTATAAAAGCTAAAAGCTAAAACAAGTGTAAGACTTAGGTCTGTTGCTCATGAGATGGACTCGCCTGGTATTGACTCAACTAAATTCGTATTCTTTACTAAACTAAAACTATGTTGATTACATGTAAATTAAAGTCATTCAGAAAGTAAAAGGATGGTCAAAAATAAACCAAACAAATGCAAAGTAAAAGAAAGCAGGAATATTGAATGCAAAACAAAGAGCTTTACATGAAACAAGGGTTTATTATTTTTTTGGTTCATTTAAAAAGTTTTGATTTTATCCTTGTACTCTGACCCTGGCCACTTGACTTGAGTCCAAAGACCCTTTGCTTTACACATTCCAGAGAATCAGCTTCTAGAGAGTGCTGGAGCCAGGAGGAATAAGTATCCTGCAGTGTGGGGCAGGAGAGGGGCTCTCCCCCTGGCCTCAGTATTTCAGGTACCTGTGCACCAACCACTTCTGGAGCCTTTGAGGGTCTGGGGTGTACATTGGGCTGTTTGTCGGCTCTTGCCTCTGCTGGCTTTCTTACATCTCTGAAGTTAGTTACTATGGGTCATCAGCTTTCCAGGGCCAGAATCTTGCTATTGTCTCCTTCATATTCCTGTGAGTTAATATTGCTTTTAAAAAATCATTTTGCTTGCGTTTTAGTGGGGCTTTAGGAAAGAGTAAGATTAGATCATATGTTTAGTTTGCCATTTAAACAGTTAAAACATTTTTTGAGCACCATTTTTTTTTTTTTTTTTTTCCAGTGAGACAGGGTTTCCCTCTGTTGCCCACCATGCCAGGCTCAAGTGATGCTCCCACCTCAGCCTCTTGAGACTATGGGCACTATCCCTAACTTTTTAATTTTTGTTTATTTTTTGGTAGAGATGGGGTCTCCCTTGTTGCCCAGGCTGATTTTGAAATCCTGGCCTCAAGTGATCCTTCTGCCTCAGCCTCCCAAAGTGTTGGGATTATAGGTGTGAACCACAGTGCCCGACCTAAACGCCATTTTAACTGGAAGTCAGAGTTCGCTTTATAATGTTCAAAATCCACAAAGGGGCAATACCTCACGATCTTATGTTTACCAAATAATGTAGGGGCAAAGAAAATGCATTTAGATGCAAAAGTAGAAAAGTATGTTAAGTAATAAAAAATTTAAAGGCAGATCAAATAGACACACAAGACAGATACTAGATTTAGAGAAAGTAACACAGTTGAACTTACATATTGAATTCTCTGTTCTATAAGGAGAGAATGCACTTTTCTATACAATAGCCAGACAACATTAAAAATTGATCATATATTAATTTACAGTGCATAGTACAGGATTGTATTATTTAAAAACTTTTGTCATTAAGATCTGGGGACAGTTTTACTTTTTTCAAAACCGTATTTAAACTGTGAAGATGTTAGGAGTGAGTAGAGCTATTCTGAATGAAGTTTGGGATTTGAGACTGGCCCTCACAAGGGGACTTAATCAAAAGGAGCTCCCTGCAGGATAGTTTGAGAACACTATTTAAAGATGTAAAGATGTAAAACACTGTTTTAAGATGTAACATTTCCACTTTAGAACATAAATTAATTGAGCTTACATTGGCACCTTCTGCTCAAGACACATGGTTGTAGGAGGAATTTCAATGATATATAAATATGTTGAGTGAATGGTAGATTAATTCTCCTGACTTTGCAGAATTGAAAGTCTACATGTTACTGCTGTTGAAAGATAGTGGCATTTAACAAGAAGAGTGAAAGAGTGTTTGCATGAGGTCTATTTAAAGTGTTTGGGGCAAATAAGGATATATTATATTTGTAGAAACATTGGAAAGATACACTAGAATAGCAGGTGGATGGAAGGCAGAAATGGGGTGGATGGGTGTAGGACTAGGAGTGAAACTTCTTAATGGAGACCTTTTTATACTGCTTTGAATTTTGAACTATGAGAACTTTTTTTGTTTAAAAGGCAGAGGTGTAACTATTGGTATTGCCTTATGCAGCTTTTGATTCCATTTCCAAAGCCTCGGCTTCCATCTTTCCTGATTACCATATGAAAAAAGGTCTCAAGTTAGGGGATGAATGGAAAGTGGTCTTGAATTTGAGAAAGTGGCTGGCAATCTGTAGTTTACATAGTTTGGAGAATGGTGCCTACCTCTACCATGCTGACTGTCTTTTGGAAGGTAGTGTTAGAACTAACAAAAAACCAAGGACGATTAATGTAAGAGCTGATGGTCTTGAATGCTTATGTACACAGGTTTGGGAAATTCGATTAATGTAGTTCTTCCCATTTGGGATAAAAGATATGATATACATAAAACCGGAAGAGTAATAATATGACATTTTAGTATATAGAGAGACTTTCAAAGTAGACACATAAAGGAAATTATTCAGGAAAATTGGTAGATTTGATCATCTAGAATGTTTAAGTAATTACATTTAGAAATTGTATAACTCAAGGTAAAACAACAAACGGAAAAATTAGCAATATATACGAGCAAGCATTAATATCGTCAGTATGTAAGATTTTACACATACTGATAAGAAGACACTAGAACTTTAGTAGAGAAGTTATGTAAGGACAATTCATAGAAGAAATAACAACCACTAGTACATACCAAGTAATATTTAGTAGTAAGTAAATAAAATTATTATTTATTTTATATTTTGTGAGACAGGGCCTTGCTCTGTTGCCCAGGCTGGAGTGCAGTGACGTGATCATAGCTCACTGTAACCTCGACCTCCTGGGCTCAAGCAGTCCTCCTGCCTCAGCCTCCAGAGTAGCTGGGACTACAGGTGCATGCCACCACACCTGGCTTATTTTTCTATTTTTATGTAGAGATGGAATCTCCCTCTTGCTCAGGCTGGTCTAACTCCTGGCCTCAAACAATCCTCCTGCCTTGGCCTCCCACAGTGGTAGGATTACAGGTGTGAGCCACCACACGTGGCCAAAATTAGTGTTATTTTTAAAAAATGTGCTTTAGTTTTGAAGTCTTCCTTAAGTCCCAGAAAAAATTATTCAACGAGATCCTACTTTTACTTTTTGAATTAGGAAATATTTTCCAAAAATGGTAACATTTAACATTGAGATAGGGATTATTACCGACATTCTACACATGAAGAAACAGGTATGGAGGGATTAATTTTCTTGCCTAAAATCACATAGCTGTTGCTGGGATTTGAAACTAGCATTGTGGCCCCATTATACTGCCTCACATCATGATTATATACTGTTTGCAACTACTTTCAAACTATATTGTGCATCTGTTTATGGCAGTAACTATAAATCTTCATTTTGGATGGTTGTATGATATTTTATTGAATGGATGTAAAATTTATTTAATATAGTCTCTATTTTGAGTGTTTCTAGTTTTTTGTTTTGTTATTATAGTGCTTCAGTGAACATTTTTTGTGCATATCTTTGTGTACATGTAAAAATGCTTCTGTGGGGGTAAATTCTTAGAAATGAGTTATTTGGATAATAGCGTATATGCGTGAAAACTATCTGGGCAATAGAATATTTGCATTAAAAATTTTGATCGTGTGAAACTTCTCTTTATAATGGCTGTTCAACCTTTTACTACCACCCGTGTATAATTTATTACCACCTTCAGTATTGGCCCAGATTTTGAATGGTTTTGCATTAAATTTATAGGCAGATTTAGTGTTATTTGATGTTTCTTTAAAAAATATTGACTCATCCTGTGTAAGATTAAAGTGTGTCTCTTATTTGCTTGTATATGGAGAGTTCACATCATATAGTTCATTCTTAAGGGTAATGTTATTTTGTTGTTGCCATTCTGAGTGGGATCTTTTCATCCAGTATATGCTGTTGTTACTGTTAGATAGGAAAGTTGTCGATTTTGTCTATTCACTTAGTAACTGATAAACTTACTGAATTCTCTTATTTCTTTCAGTTTTTCGCTTAATTTCCTTAGATATTCCAGGTATCCAGTTATTATCTGTAAATAATCAAATTTTCGCCTCCTCCTTCCCAATATTTATTCCTTTTATATATTGTGTGTGACTTATAATATGTGGTTCTTCTAAAACAATGTTAAATCAGAATAATGATAATGGGTCTCCTTGGCTTAATTCTGACTTTAATAGGGATGCTTCTAGTGTTTCATTTTCATTTGGCTTCAGAGATTTTCCCCCCGTCATTTCTTTCCAAGGATAACTTGTTTCTGTTTTTAGCTTAAGTTTTTTTCCCTGTGATAATAGATTGAGCCTAGATTTTTTTCCTACTACCTCTTAATTGCATAAATAGTTTGAATTGAAAAGGATTTCTTACATTTTATTCATACAGTACCCGAACACAGTGTTCTAAATAATACAAAATTGGTACATTTGAGTCCTTTCTTCTGAACTTCTGACCAGTATTAAACTTCAACATTATAGATACATCTTACTTGGTAAAAATGGTAGGTGATTTTGTTAGAATATGAACATGAGGTTGGGAGCTTGCATTATATAAAAACAGTAAAGGTAATTGCATGTGGTGTAGTTTAGGTCAGTGACCCCTCAGCTGGTTGACCATGAGGACCATAGGAGGAGGGGCAGGGAAATGTGTAAAATGCAGATGCCCAGGTTTCTTCTCTGGAGAGTCCCATTAGTGAGTCTTGCGTAGGCTGTAGGAATCTGTATTTTTGGAGCTTCCCAAGGTGATCCGATCAGCCAGGTGTGGTTGATTCTTTCTGGATGCCTACCCAGATGATCTTAAATTTGCCTGCCAGATAAAGTAAGCCATGTTACAACAGAAAAACCGAATTTGAAGTCATGTATCTAATAGGTAAACATTTTGAGGGACACTTCGAGGACCTGGGCCATGTCATTCCACCTCCTAGCCTGGCCCTTCCCCCGTCCCCCAATATCCTCAGTCTCTGAGTATCCTCAGTGACTAATATGGTGCCTGCTACATAGTTTCTAGTTAGTGAACTGGTTGAAAAAAGGAGCTGCCTTTGTTTTATAAATGGTATCTTGAACACTTTCCATATTTATCAATTGTGTTTTATTTTAGCTGGGTGGGGTGTACGTGCCTGTAATCCCAGCTACTCTGAAAGCTGTGGGAGGATCTCTTGAGCCTAGGAATTTGAGACCAGCCTGGGCAACATAGTGAGACTTTGTCTCATTTAAAAAAAAAAAAAAAAGGAGTTATGTTTTATTTATTTTTTATTTTTTGGTCTTGCTCTTTATGTAGTTGAACTGTTATGTTATCATCTCTAATGGGGCATGCCAGTCTAGCATTGAGTTGTCCTCCTAGGAAAGAATTTGAGGATATGTACTTTTTAGATTATATTTACAGTGTTATATTTAATGGATTGTCATTGAAGTTTGGGTTGAGCCTGTGTTGGTGGATATTTTATTAAAATTTTAAATGTGAATGTCTCTTCTTGAAAAACCATGTTAGATGTTTGTTACTTTGTGATTATTCAAAGTAACAAAATCTCAAGTGTATTCGATACTATTATATAAGGAATAGCAGAGGAAAATTGAAAGATGTTAAATTACCATAAAGTGATCTGAATAGTTTGTGCTTTTGCCAGTGGGTTTTTTTGTTTTCTTTTTTTTTTTTTAAATAGCTTCAGTTCTGCTTAGGAGAGTAAAATCTCATAGTAAGTTGTTTATACATAAGATTATTAAGATATCTTCATACCAGTGAAGGAACAAGGTGAAAAACCGCCCCCCCCCAAAAAAAAACCCAAACAAAAAATTAACATATCTTCATGTTAGTTTGCCTCAGTCATGAAAATCATTATTTGCTTAAGTTATTGATATTGAAGGTACCCATGTGACTCTATGCAGAGGCCTCCTTTCAAGGCCATACTGTCTTGAGGAATGCTGCAGCTTCAGAATCTGAACATTCCAGCAGCTGTTGCTAAGTGGCATCATCAATATTTAGTTGAATTTTAGAGCTTTGGGCCTAAAAGTGCTCAAGTCCATTTCTGTAGTCTGACCTTTTGCTGCTGGGAGGCGTAGTTATGATTTCAGGGTACAAAACTTTGGGACATAGTTGTGGAAGGCTATCTGGTATCTGCTAGATTCACCATTCATTTGCGCATTTCATTCTCACCACTACACAAATTAGACTGCATTGTGTATAGCGGAAAGAATGAACGCTATGACTTGGGACACGGAACACATTGCTTTTTGTTTTTTCAACTTTTCAAAATTTTAACTTAGGAAATATTTCAAACACAGAAAAGTAATGTTAAAAATAATAATTAAAACTTGTATAGATAGCATTGTTCTAATATTTTTATATATATTAACTCAGTCAAATTATGATCCTAACCTTAGGATGTAGGTTGTATTGTTGTCCCATTTTACAGATGGGGTAACTGACGTGTGGATAGGTAAAAGTAACTTACCTAAAGTTACATATTTGGCAAACAGCAGAGCTGGGATACGAACTGAGGCAGTATGATGCCAAAGTGCATGATTTTAACCAATGCTATATACTTGAAATACAAAAAATAACAGCCATGAATGATAATTAACACCTAATCTTAATAAATGTTAACTTTTTACCATATTAGTTTCAGATTTTTAAAAAAAATCATTATATATTTAATATATGCAAGTGATTTCTCATCTTTTAAGTAGAAGATTATATTAGACAATGTCTGTGCTCTTTTCTGGTTCCATCAGATGCTTTTTCTAACTTTTAGTATCCCTCTTTCACACATTGGTCCTGCTCTCAGCAGTTTGACAGTGATTGCCTTTTTTTTTTTTTTTTTTTTCCCAAATATTTGGGGCCAAACATGGTGGCTCGCACTTGTAATCCTAGCACTCTGGGAGGCCAAGGTGGGAGTATTGCTTCAGGTCAGGAGTTCGAGACCAGCCTGAGCAAGAGGAAGACCCCGTCTCTACTAAAAATAGAAAAATTAGGCGAGGATCATAGCACCCGCCTATAGTCCCAGCTACTCAGGAGGCTGAGGCAGGAGGATTACGTGAGCCCATGAGTTTGAGGTTGCTGTGAGCTAGGCTGATGCCATGACACTCTGCCTGGGGCAACCGAGTGAGACTCTGTCTCAAAAAAATATAAAAAAATAAAAATAAAATAAAAATAAAAAAAATAAAAAACATAGCCATCTTGTAAGAATTAATTTACCAGATATGTATGGAGTGTTTGCTATGTGCCAGATAGTGTGCTGGGGGGTATAGATACAGCCATGAGAAAGGACCCCGTTCTGGTTATCATGGAACTCACAGTCTAACAATGTGGGAAAGTGGATTTATTCAAGTGCAAGGCGCATACTTTTTGGGGGGGCGTTGGCCAGTGTGACTTGTTAAAAACACAAAGTTAGATGATTTTAGTGATTTCTGCCGGCTTGTTGGATTATTTAGGCTTCTTTAGCTTTGAGTTAGTAATTCATTTTATTTATATTTACTGTCTGAAATATAATTCCAGAATCATGGTCAAATTGGGCATCATCTGGAATTTTAAAGTTCAGTCTATGCTGCCTCTGTTCCAGAAAGCCCCTGGGCTCTGGGTTGGGTGGGTCTGGGAGCCCTGGAGTGGAGTTCCTGTGGGTCCACTTGGTGGTGTCCCTTATTCCCAGCTCTGTGGAACTTGGGAGGGCTTCAGATGGGTCTTGCCTCCAGAAAGGACTAAGGGGTCTCAGGGCCTGGTTGTGCCCTGCTTCCTGTGGCATGACAACTTTAGATCTGTGGATGCTCAGCAGTAATGTGTGATTTAAGGGGTGCCGACTTGCTTTTTTTGTCTCTCCAAACCTTATGTATGCACTCTGTGTTCAAAAATAGTAAAATTAGCATGTAGAATACATTTAAGAATCATAAAATTAATTTATTAGAATTTGGAAATATAACCACATCAACAGAATTTAATATCAAGCATCTCAAAATAATTTTAAAATAGAATGAATTAATAAAGTCATTTTCAACACTGCTAAGACATCATTAGCCTTGTTACGGGATGATGGCTTGGTTGTCCAGACTTGACTATTAATTAGAGTAGTCCTGATAGAGAAGGAAGCACTGATGAGTCTTTTCAATTGACTTATTGCCTGTCAGCTTTTTATTTCCAGCAGATGGTTCTAAGTGATGCTTTTTCACCTCCCCCTCCCCATTTTTTTTTTATATTTAGGAGATTAGCAAATGCTTTTGGAACAGATAGTAGTATTTTGGCATTTGTTTTAGTTAAGACTTTTGGAATCTATCATACAGAGTATCTTGACAGAAAATGGGCTCCTTCTGAAATGAGATGATAAAGAGATGCTCCTGTCAGATGATTCTCAGGAGATGGCAGTAGTTGTTTCTAGACATATGCCATGACATTTTAAGAAAATTATGTAATCATTTTCTAACCCCCCCAGAAAAGTTCAGGAAGTTTGTATAAAAGTTCTAGGAAGTAAGTATGCTTCCTAGAGAACCAGCACTGGAATTTGCCTGCATATTTAGATTCAAGTTCTTTTTTTACACTTTAGTAGCTATTTGGCTTTGGGTAGCTTATTTAATTTCTCAGTGCCTCAGTTTTCTTATCTGCAAAATAGGGATAATATACACTTTCTTCACAGGGTTTTTGTAAAGATAAAAAGAGTGTGAAAGCACTTTTAAAGTTATTAAGGGTGCACAAATATAATTAATGTATTAGTATATATGTTTCTTTTTTCCAGTAGAAACAAACATAATATTTAAAATTTTTACAGCTGCTTTTTTATTTGAAATTAGTGTTTGATTCCCAGTGATCAATTTTTTTTTAAAGGAATATTCTGAGGCTTGATATTTTAGGACATGGAGAGCTTATAATAAGACATTAATGGAATGTAGACAAGAGTATTATTATCTAAACATGTGTTGATGACTTTGTGCTTTTAGGTACACCAAGCTTGGCTACGCAGGCAACACTGAGCCACAGTTCATTATTCCTTCATGTAAGTAAAGCTCTATCCTTGGTTTATAAAGGATTGTGTTTCTCAGAATTGTTCTAAGCATTCTAATTCTGTTTTTCAAGATGTATTAATTTACTTACCATCGTCTTCTTTTAGGAGATTGTTTTGGTTACCCCGCACCTTTCTAGTCCTTCGAGTCCTTTGTGATGTAGCCCTTTGTTACTGTCATTGGAGTGTCAGCTTGGGTCGTTGGCAGGGGTCTTTTATTTAATCATAAATGTCTGAACTGCCTAGAAAAAGTATATCTGGTTCTTTAAGATTAATGTGTCATTTTAAATAATTACAGTTCTGTTAACTTAGCAGCTTCATGGACTCAATATCTACTATACTGCACTATTCACTCTATTGACAGATTTTTTTTTGGGGGGGGTGAAAATGAGAGGCCTTATGATTGTTTTTGTTGTGTTCAGAACTATTTTGTTTTTGTTTAATTTTTAGTCAGTGGAAAATGATAAGCTTAAAAGAAGAAGTGTCCTCACATTCTGGAATGAGTTCCTCCTCCCCACTCTTTATTTCCCACAGTATTCTCCCCAAGGTCAGGTCAGTTGTTTACAGGGTAGGAGTCTCTGAAACGATCTAAATTTCAGGTTATTATTTGGAAACAGCTTTCCAAAGAGTAAGATGTATCATTAAAGAGTGAAGTGAAACTCCGCTCTCTAAATGTAGCTATTGTAAGATTGGTTGTGATCTGTGGGATTTTAAGTTGTTAAGGGTGAGTAACATTGTGATGACAAGCTCTTGTGACCAGAATGGAACAGGGACAGTGGAGGAATGTTGGAGGCAAGGAGCTTGATTAGAATTTATTCAAGCGAAGGCTGCAGCCTTATTTGTTTGAATGTGGGTATTCAAATCACTACAAAGTGTCCTCCAGATTCCTTGAAAACATTTAAGTCACCTCAGCCCCATTCCTTGCCTGCTAGATAACTGACCATGGATGTGATTTTTTGGTCTAAACACTCCAGTGCCACGAATGGGTTGTCCTTGATGATTGGCATGATGATTGGTCTGCTGTATCTTCATTTTAAATTCATAAATGAGTGTCTTAGTCTGCTCAGATTGCCATAACAAAATACCATAGACTGGGAGGCTTAAACAATAGAAATTAATTTTATCACAGTTCTGAAGGCTGGGAGTCCAAGATCAGGGCGCTGTCAGGGTTGGTTTCTGGTGAGGCCTCTCTCCTTGGCTTGCAGAGGGCTGCCTTCTCTGTGTGTCCTCACGTAGTCTTCGTGTGAGCGTGTGGGGTGGGGGTTGGGAGGAGAACTCTCCGGTGTCTCTTTCTCTTTTTATAAAGCCACCGCTCTTACCAGATTAGGATCCCGCATGTAACCTTAACTACCTCCCTAAAAGTCCTATCTCCAAATGTAGTCCCATTGAGGGTTAGGGCTTCAATATGTGAATTTTGTGGGGACATGGTTCAATCCGTAACAATTGGCATTCTGTAGAATGAATTGATGTTTTGTGAATTTTGTTAACGTGAATGCCCTAGAACTTGATCATTCCATGCCGAGTTGATAAATTGAACTTTCTGACTTTTCAAAGCAGAAAATTCGATTTTATTTATTTATTTATTTATTGTTTATTATTATTATTTTTGTCTCAACTAAATTTTATTGCATCACTTTAAAATATTACAAATTTGATTCAGAAAATGTTATTTTTCCAAGGGTGGGTTTATTTCAAAGTTGTAAAGATTTATATGTTATTTTTTATTACACATAAGCAATTTTAGCTTAAAATAAAAAGTTTCACATTTAAAGTTTTAAAAAACATGATGGCTTAAAAATGTAGACATTTTTAAAAAGCCACAAAAAGCTTAATATATGTTGCAGCACAGGTTTATCCCTTAAATATTTACATTTCAAAAGATGTTTTAAAAAGATTAAAAAACTGGCTAAAAATAATTTACAATTGGCAAAGATTAAAAACATCATTTTTGGAAAAACGTATTAGTGACATATAATGAACTTAAAGTTACAAGCATTTAACAGTTTAATCAAGCATGTAGTTTTTACCAGTATACAAAATGGTCTTAAATTTTCACTGCAGTTGTTTTTGGAGTGATTATTTTATTGGGAAAAGCATACTTCACCAAAAACAGAGTATCAACATTCCAATGTTCTTTTCCACAAGTTCTGATTTTCAACTTAGGAGAGAAGAACAGCATTTAATAACTGCATCCCTTGCATATGGGTTGTATGACAGGCTATACCAGGTCATTGAGAAGAACTGCAATATGCAGAATAATATGGCCAGTCCCTTCTTTTGCCACCAAAGAGCAGCACACAGGGTTAATATGAGACACAAAAGCATAATAATTGTTGCAAATAATCTTGTTGTTTCAAACATTTTCTTCAGTTGCTTCATAGGTCCCATTAAAAAGCGTGTGCTCGCTAATGCAGAAAGATTTCCAAGGGTATAAAACACTGCAAAAAGCTTTATGCTACCCGGAAACCACAGCAATCCAGTTCCCAGGATGGAGAAGAAAATGCCGCACAGGAAGCATATGGCGAACCATTTCAATCTGGTGTTGAAACTAAGGGATGAGGCATCCAGGATCTGCGAAGTCAGGCCCTGCTCCTCGTCGTCCTGGCCGCTCAGGACTCACTGCAGCTTCTCCATGGCCCTGTCCCCGGGCCGCAGCGCCGGCTCCTCGCGCCAGCCAGGAAACCTGGAGAAAATTCAATTTTAACCTTGTTAAGTGCAACAACTGTAAAAGGCTGACCTTACACCTTTTGCTTTAATGTGCTGCCATTTAAAACTGTAGCATTCAGTTAGATGCCCCATTTAACCTGTCATCATTAATAGGAGAATTGAAGACAGTTTTTAGCAGGGTTTCATTCACTGTCAAAAGGCAGGAGAGCTCTCAGGCTGGTGCTGTCAGAACCTTAGCAATGGCAGAAGCTAGAAAGATAATAAAAATGTCAAAGAGGTGGGAGTAAAAGAACAGTTACATCTTTGGCTGAATTTGTTGCAAAAGATAGAGAGGCCCCAGGAGGCAAGGCATAAAGGGTGCTCGGGCAGAAGTGACGGTGTTGGGGTAGGTAGAGGGCCTGGGTTACTTTGGGCAGTTGGCCCACTGCTTGTCTTGGTGCTGGGACTGGAACCATTTTTCTGGTTACGTATGTGCTAAAGTGGCATCAGAAGAGAAAAGCTGGAGCTTTTGTGCAAATGTGCAGCTGTGTGGTGAGTGCTGGAGCAAGACTTTCTGATTCGCTGGGCACAGAGGCGAAACACCACGGGGTGTGGAGAAACAGGAGGGGAGATTGCAGCTCCCAGCAGAACAGCCGGAGGTGTGTTTGGAAATGTGGAGAAGGGCTGGATGATGAAGGACTTTGAAGACTCCTCTTAAGGAATTTTGCTTTTATTTTACGTGCCAGGAATTTTCAAGCTCCATCAGAGGACTGCCCCCCCCCCCCCCCCCCCCCCGGACTAGTGAACAAGGAGCCCTGACCCTGCTCTCCAGGGCGGCCCTGCTTGTATCTGATTGGTGAGAGCTTCTGCGCAGAATTTGCTTGATTGTTTGAAGAAAGTTTTTCCCTACCTTTTTTTTGGTTGTTAAGTTGTTGGAGAATATTGGGAGTCATCTGACAGCTTCAGGCAGAGGAAGGTATGGTGATCACATCAATCAAAAGAGGATGGGGGAGGAGTAGGGAGGGGTCAGAGAAAATAAGTACCTTTTAGACCTGTTCGGTGTTTGGAGAGTTCAGGTGTGCTGGTCCAACAGGCAACTGGGTAAAAGGTTTAATGCTCAGGGAAGTGATATACACTGGAGATACAGGTTGAGTCCTGAGATGTTTTTGTATTTTTATTACACAAAGCCTTAAAATTTTGATTTTAAAAAAAATAAAAGGCAAAAGAAAGCGTTATGAAGACCCATGACCCAGGGACCCACCACCCGGAATGAACATATCAATATTATTTCATCTTTGTGTCAGAGTAAATAAATGACACTTTATAGATTGAGTACTAGCCCCCTCTTTTTTCCCCTCTTTCCTTGTCCTCTCCCTCCTATGGTGGGTATTTTCTGATAGGTTTCAAGTCCATGTTTTATTCTTGCAGTACATATGTAAGGATGCATTGTTTTGTGAGTTTAAACATTTCTAAAATGGTATCAAACTATAATGAACTTTATGTATTGTCTTAAAAGAACCCTCAATATTATGTTTTTAACACACACACATATATATATATACACACACACACAGATCTAGATGAGAATTCTAATGCGAATATATAACAATTTTTTTTTCATTTGGGTATTTTCCCCATTTCTTATTATACGAAATGGTGCAGTAAGTATCTCCTTATGCACATGTGCTAGTTTCCCCTGAGGAAATAATCAGAAATAGAATTGTTTCATCATAGAGTGCATCTATTTATCCTTATTAGGTATTGACAAATTGGTTTTCCAGGTGGTTGAACTGGTTTATATCCCATCAGCAATGTGTGAGAGTGTCTGTTTCTGCTTATCCTTGACAACAATTGTTACTGTGAAACTTAAATTTTTGCCAGTCTAGTGAATGTAAAATGATGGCTAATTTTTTTAAAAAAATAGGTTTTGCCTCTACTCCAGGGTTTTTTTTTTTTTTTGAGGTAAGTTCTCATTCTGTTGCCCGGGCTACTAGAGCTGGAATATAGTGGCCTCGTCAAAGCTCACTGCAACCTCAAACTCCTGGGCTCAAGTTCTTCTCCTGCCTCAGCCTCCTGGGTAGCTGGGACTATAGGTGCATGCCACCATGCCTGGCTAATTTTTTTAATATTTTGTAGGGATGGGGTCTCACTCTGTTGCTCAGGCTACTCTTGAGTTCCTGGCCTCAAGTGATCCTCTCACCTTGGCCTCCCCAAATGCTGGGATTTCAGGCATGAGCCACTGCATGCCTGGTCATTCGATGGCTTATTTTTAAAATTTACATTTCTCTGATTACTTGTAAGGTTGAGGACCTTTCATTGCCTGTTCATATCTTTGCCCATTTTTCTACTGCATTTTTGTCTCTTTTATGGAGTTATAGGAACTCTTTGTATATGCTGAATACTGGTTTGTTGCAGATATCTTTGTTTATTCTGTAACACTTTTAAATGATTTTTTTATCATCTACATATTTTAAATGTTGATATAGTAAAATTTTTATCTTTTCCTCTTATAATTTGCTTCTATTTTAAAAAAAATGCATTTCTACTCCAAAGTCATAAGGAATTTCTGTATTTTCTGCTAAGAAAATTTTGTTATTTTGTTGAATATGGTGTGAAAGAGATAGCTAATTTTATTTGTTTTCTAAGTGGAAGGCCAGTTGTATTGAAGAGTACATTCCAGTTTGACATGCTTTGATCATATTGAGGTATCATGTATGCTTGGGAATATTTTTGGTCTCTTTATTTTGTTTTATTGATATATCTATCTCTGTTCCAATTTTACAGTGTTAAATACTATTACCTTATATGTCTTTATCTTGTAGGTCCAGTTCCTCTTCATTTTTTTTTCTCAGAAAAGCTTTGGCCTTTATTCTTTGCTATAAATTTTACAATTAGCTTAAGTTCCATGAAAAATTATAATGGAGTTTTGATTAGAGACACATTATTTATAGATTAATTTGGGAAAAATTTGACATCAAATTTGAATTTGACATTTAAGGACAGGAATTGAGTATTCCTATCCTTGAATATCCATGATTGAATGTTTCTATCCGTGAATCTAGTATATGTGTTTTATTGTTTATTCATGCCTCTTGTGTTTTTCAGTAGTGTTTTGTAATACTCTTTTTTTTCTCTCTCTCTCTCTTTTTTTTTGGAGACAAAGTTTCCCTCTGTTGCCTGGGCTAGAATACGGTGGCATCACGTAGCTCACCGCAACCTCAAACTCCTCGGCTCAAGTGATTCTCCTGCCTCAGCCCCCTGAGTGGCTGGCACCACCTCACCCAGCTAATTTTTCTGTTTTTAGTAGACACGGGGTGTCGCTCTTACTCCGGTTGGTCTTGAATTCCTGACCTCAATTGATCTTCCTGCCTCGGTTCCTACACTGGGATTACAGGTGTGAGCCACCTCACCCAGCCTCTTTTTTTTTTTTTTTTTTTTTTTTTTTTTGAGACAAGGTCCCACTCTGTCACCCAGGCTAGAGTGCAGTGGTGCGATCATAGTTTATTGTAACAGCAACTCCTAGGCTCAAGTGATCCTCCCAGCTCAGCTTCCCAAAGTTCTGGGATTACAGGTGTCAGCCACTGCGTCTGGCCTATAATGTTCCTTAAAAAGCTCTTACACAGCTTTCGCTAGATTTATTTTTAGGTACTTTTATGTTTTTGTTGCTATTGTCAAATTTTTTTTTAAAAATTGCATTTTGTAGTTAGTCATTACCAGCATATAGGAATGCTGCTGAGGTTTATAGGTTGTTTTCAAATCCAACGACCTTTCTGACCTGTTTTATTCTAATAGTCTGTACATTATTTTAAGTTTTCAATGCAGACTGTTGTGTTACCTACAAATAATGGTTATTTTGTTTCTTCCAATGCTAATACTTCATGTTCCTTTTCTTGGTGGTGGTGTGCCGGCTGGAACTTCTGCTGAGATAGTGACTAGAACTAGAAACAGCAAATGCTTTTTTCTTTCTGACTTTTCAGACGATGAGATTTTAGTGTTTAACTAGTGATTGCTGTAGGTTTTTGGGGAAATGCTTTTTCAGATGAAAACAGTGCTCTTCTATTCCTAGGTTAGTTGTAGTTTTTTTTTTTTTTTCTTTTCTAAATCATGAATGGGTGTTGACATTTATTTAAGGCTTTTTCTTTATCTATTGAGATGATCATACAGTTTTGGATATTTATGCTCTCAATAGGATGTATTACATTAATATATTTTCAAATATTGAACAGTTATTTAATTTAGGTGATAAACTTTACTTGGTTATGAAATATGAAGTACATGTTGAACTGTAATTGCAAATATTTATTTGGGATCTTTGCATCAATATTGAAAAGTAAGATTTGTCTGTAATTTTCATTTCTTGTACTGTTTTTGTATGGTTTGTGTATCAAGATTATACTGGCTTCATAAAATAAGTTTGTTAGCTTTCTTTTTTTTATTCCCTGGAACAGTTTGCTTAAGATAGGAATTATTTCTTCTTTGAAGCTTTAGTAAAATATGTAACAGTATTTTGAGAAATACACTGGCTGTTTTTATTTTAAAAATTAATATTGTTGTGTCTCTCAACTCCTGTAGTGAGTGTTCTTAAATATCTATATTTAAATCCTTAGATATACTCTTCCTGATAATCTTCCGTAGATTGTCCTCAGATGATTTTTTTGGCTTCACATGACATTTTAGCATTTAGGAAAATTGTCTGTCTCTTCTGGTTACCCACATTCTATACTGATACAATTTTTTTTTTTAACTGCAGACCTTTTATATTGTGCTTTATTAAGTTTAATCTTGTTAGTGTTATTTCCTTTTTTTTTTTTTTAAGAGGGTCTTGCTTTGTCACCCAGGCTGGCGTGCAGTGGCCGATCACTGCAACCTTGAACTCCTGGTTCAGTTGATCCTCTGGCCTCAGCCTCCCAAGTAGCTAGAACTACAGGTGTGTACTACCACGCCTAGCTAATTTTTAAAATTTATTGTAGCGACGGGGCCTCACTACATGCCCACGTTGGTCTGGAACTCCTGCCTTGGTCTTCCACAGTACTGGGATTACAGGCGTGGGCCACCGCACCTGGCTAGAGAGTTTTATTTCTTACAAAGGGTTGCAGGCTGTAGGCTGACCATCTTGCAGGCTGGGAAGCAATAGCTTCAGGCAGAAGCCAAGAGCATGTACTTTGAGGGAATGGTATAGGGAACAGGAATTTATGCTGAATGGGGTGGCTGAATATACACAGTTAATAAGCTATCAGAAGAGTTATGAATATCTATGAAAGGAGAAACATGCGTATGTGCAATTGAGCTTCATGTCCCTTCATGGAATCCATGTTCAGAAAATGGCAGCCTTAACATGATCTGAGGGTGGAATTTTAAGCCCTCTGATGTCAAAAGGTGAAGCAGAGGACACAAAAGCCCTCTCTGCACAGCATTTGTAGATTGGTCAGAGCCACTCCATCCTTGGCGTTCTCTTATCAGGAAGGAATGCTGGTCAGTTGTCATATTGAAACTGCCAAAAGTGGGAGTAATCATGAGATTGGTTTCTGTTTAATCCTTAGGGAAAAAGCCTCATGGCTGTTAGCGAGGGGGGTATAATGAAGCGTGTCTGACCTCCCATTCCATCATGGCTGGGAATTCAGTTTTAAGGTTTCTCTGGGGTCCCTTTTGGCCAAGAAGGGTCAGGATTTTATTTTAGTTCACAGTTCATAAGGTGGGCACTTATATTATTGATTTGAGACTCTTTCTTTTCTAATGTAAGAATTTAGTGCTATTATCCCTCTTAACACTGCTTTAGCTGTGTCCCGTACATTTTGATATGCTATATTTTCATTTTATCCTGTCCATGTGTTTTTTCCATTTCTCTGAGACTCCTTTTGACCTGTGGATTATTTTAGAATTGTGTTGTTTAATTTCCAAGTGTTCGTTGTTTGGGAGATTTTCTCATTATCTTTCTGTTATTGGTTTATGGGTTAAATCTATTATAGTCAGAAAGCACAATCTTTATGACTTAAATTCTTTAAAATTTGTTGAGGTTTGTTTTGTGGCCCAGGACAATGTTTATTTTGGTACACGTTCCATGGGCATTTGAAAACATGTGAATATTGCTCTCGTTTG